>CACRXK020000471.1:0-81130 GCA_902702795.2 Paramuricea clavata | reverse complement strand
TCTATTTATGATTGGTTAGTTGCACAAACAACAAAGGTCTATATGATCATGGTGGTACTTCTCTTTCAGATCTATATGATCATGGTGGTACTTCTTCTCTTTCAGATCTATATGATCATGGTGGTACTTCTTCTCTTTCAGTTCTATATGACCATGGTGGTACTTCTTCTCTTTCAGATCTATATGATCATGGTGGTACTTCTTCTCTTTCAGTTCTATATGATCATGGTGGTACTCATTTCCTTTCAGTTCTATATGATCTCGGTGGTACTTCTTCTCTTTCAGATCTATATGATCATGGTGATACTTTTTCTCGTTCAGGTCTATATGATCTTGGTGGTACTTCTTCTCTTTCAGATCTATATGATCATGGTGCTACTTTTTAGTGCAATGTTTCCATGGAAACGTTGCACTATTGTGATGAGTGGCGAAATTCAAGCGAGAGATACATAGAGTAAACTTTCCGGGGGGAGTTGCAAATGTTATCCCAGTGCCATATCTAAAAAAACTTCAAGGTTGGAGAATTTTTAACGTTAAAACGGTATTTATAGCAACAGTAAAAAAGGTCGACATTACAGCAATGTTAAAGTTTACTGAGATAACAAATATGGGGATTCGTGCCATTAGCACCCCCCGTATCATCAAATTTTCGTGAGAACTGCAAGTCAGCAAAATAAACGCGCACAAATAAATATGACGACGCGTATGAGTGTTGGTCGAATTTTAGAACAGAAGCATAGTCATATAAAAACAGCATTTTTCTGATATAAAAATATAATTTGCGTGCTGTATAGTCTCATAGTACATACAGTCTGTGAACAACCGTCAATAGGTGTCGCAGAATTTGACAGAATTTTTTGTAATATTGTTTTAATTATTCATTTATTCATTTATTGAAGGCGCGCATATTGTAGCCTGTGCACATGCAGACAGCCGCAATGAGTTTTACTGATATGGATAGTTTTATATATATGACTTGCATGAATGTATGAGAGATATTAAGATATTTGGTTTTTGTGCCGTATTAATTGAAGTAAAAGGATAATAACAAGCGCGAAGTTTGCTGATGGCATAATACTATAAATCGAGATATGCAAATTTTACTGTTTAATTTGGCAATTAATTAATGTGTGATGTGGCCGAAATTTCGGCCTAATCTTATCAAAGGTATAATTTTGTCTGCGTTCTGTATATTAAACAAATTGAAATGCTACAAAATAATATACAGGAATATCGACAAAACTATTTTTTGATGCCATGTTATGTATATAAGCAATTGAGACACCATGTACGACATTAAAAATGTAGCTTCCGGCAGCTACTGTTAGCTACGTCACAAACGTAAGCAAACGGTCGGATATTTTTGCGACTTGTGGTATGGTTGGACGGCGAAAATGGCTGTAATAAGTTCAAAAGTTCATCTAAAAGTTCAAAATTCCGTCTACTTCAAGCTTACTGGTAATTTACAACAAAATTAATTTGCAACAGTTTTGCATTCGCAAACCGCATCATTTGGACAAATGAATGGCAAAACTATGAACAATATGTTTGAAAGATTTGATATTACCGTATTGACTTTTCAAGTTTTCAGAAACATTGCACTATCCTTGGATCCCTAGTTCTCTTTCAGGTCTATATGATCCTGGTGCTACTTTTTAGTGCAAAGTTTGACTTTGCACTATTGCTGTTACGTGGCAAATTGAGACGAGGCATGTATTCATACATCTATATATCTATCCTATCTATTCATACATACAGGCAGAGAGTAAACTTTCCGGGGGGGCACGTGCGTGTTTTGCTCTAGCTCTAAATATAGAAATGATTATTGAGTTCAGAGGTCAGTTTGGAAAAGACGGAGTGCGGAGTATGGATTGCGGAGTACGGAGACTTTCAAAACATTTTTTTGAAAACATTTTTTTCATTCAGATTATTTTTTCTAAAGATTCGATTTTAATGAGACTCCGCGTTTTCCACTTTATGGGGGCATAAGTAGAAAACGCGGAGTCTGTCAAAAAATTGTTTATTTTGCCCAAAGACTATATTTTAATGAGATTCCGCGTTTTCTACTTTATGCCCCCATACACTTGCAGTGTCTTTTCAATTTGAAACTTTGCACTATCCTTGGATCCCTAGTTCTCTTTCAGGTCTATATGATCATGGTGGTACTTTTTCTCTTTCCGATCTATATGATCATGGTGGTACTTCTTCTCTTTCAGATCTATGTGATCATGGTAGTACTCTTTCTCTTTCTGATCTATATGATCATGGTGGTACTTTTTCTCTTTGCAGATCTACATGATCATGGTGGTACTCCTTCTCTTTGCAGATCTATATGGTCATGGTGGTACTTCTTTTCTTTCAGATCAATATGATCATGGTAGTACTTCTTCTCTTTAAGGTCTATATGATCATGGTGGTACTTCTTCTCTTTAAGTTTTATGTGATCCCGGTAGTACTTCTTCTCTTTAAGATCTATGTGATCATGGTAGTATTGCTTTAATTTCTTTCCAATCTATAAGGATTGAGTTATTGGACCATAATATATATATAGGTATGAGGGCTGCTTGAATCTTTATTTCAAACTAACTTCCAACTATATTGCATTAGACACAGGCCAACTCTCAGAAAGTTACACTCTGATGGCAGTTTTTGTTGCAAGCTGCCAACTTGCATTTCTAGTCAACATACTGTATAGAACTTATTTAAATAACGTACAAATTATAAATTCTAAAATTTTTGGATGTAAAGCCATCATTAGTGGTGCCAACATACTGTGTATAGTCTTTTTGCAACTTGTTAAAAAAATGCCTTCAAATAATTTTTTGGTACGTTTTATGTTTTGGTCGACCGCTTTACATTTCCTGTCATTTTAATTTTCAGATTATGGAATATATATGGGACCTTCCAACGTTACTTGAACAACTGTTTCATGAATTTTTCTCTGGGTCAGGTTTGGTGTTAGTGCTGCGTTTTCGAATTGCTCTATGTTTTATAGCTGCGTTATTATATGTACTTTCTCCTATTGACATTTTATCTGAAGCTGCATTTGGACTTCTTGGATTTCTTGACGATATAGTCATAGCGCTGCTTGTGTTGTTTTATGTTAGCGAAGTATATAGGAACGTAGTGGCTGATCGCGCTGCAAATGCAGTAGATGGTTGAACCATTGTAGTTGCTTATGCTATGCACATTTATGATTATTCACATTATCCAAACCCTCAGAAATTGCTTTCAATCTGTTTTCCATTTCAAGCATTTCAACTGTTTATTGTACTCGTGCCCCAATGGCCTCGTTTTCATGTAGTCCATCCTCATGTTTCGTGCACAGTATAGGATAAAGGATAGGTTTGTGATTTAGTATCACACAGAAACATATTGGTGCACGGAACATGGGGCATCACCTTAATTCAAGTGCGCCTGCCATGCTAAAACAGACAAACATGGAAACCATTGGGGCGTAAGCGCAGTAAGATCTATTGTATCGTAACGTGCTTTCGTGTCGAAATCATTAGTTCTACCCTAGTGTTTCTGGAACAAAGAATTACGCTATGTTTCGGTACGATAGCTTGATGTTGGAATACAGGCTTTAGGCAATAGGGGTGAACGTTTATTAGCATAGTATGGCCAGTTTCCATGGACCATAGGTAGGTATCCACTGTGTTTATACTGTAGACAAACTTTAAGGTACTCAAGCCTGGCGAGCTAACAGCTGGTCTGTATGTTCTCGTTCATGACAACCGCGACTTGTTACAGTAGTTATTGTAGGTAGTTCATACTGGATCACGATCAGGTCGTGAAATCAATATCACGAGAATAGTGCATAAATAAACTATATTAAGCATACTTGGCTCGATTTGAACATCTGCGTATAATGCGTCAAATTCCAGAGCTTTGTATCAGTAGTATATACAGTACATACCGTGGCATTTTGTGACATGACAAGCTTCCTTTACGAAATGATTTATTCTTCTTAACTTCAATAAAAATGTAGAATAAGCGTTTGACTGTAAAACATGTACGCACACCATGTAAAAAAGAATAAATATATTTGAAAGTCCGAGATTTGAAACTTTGGGATCGCAGTTTCAACATTGTCTGACGCATGTGAATGAATACTGTGGGTGCTAACTTATGATTAGAGAGTTTTGATCAGAGAGTTTTGATCATAATGTGCGACAAACGAGAGACGAATGCTTATTGTTGTCAGCCTTTTACATTAAAACAAGATTGCTTTTTACGATGTCGACATAAATATATTTACTCCAAATAGTCAATTTACAGAAGCGTTCGACTTTGGTATTGTAAATGGTGCCCTGAAAGTAAAACATAGAATAGCTCATCTTTTCCCGTGTCTAAAAATATTCTGTCATTTTATACCCACTTTTCTGTACAATTCAGTAGCATATAGACGGTTTCAGACAGTGTCAAATAATCCTGGATAAAACAGTCGGAATGTAAGTGTAACTAGAAGGCCTAGTGTATGGATAGTAGTAAGAGCCAGGATTCAAATACATCATCTGCCAATTTAAAATCCAAATCTAGCATTCAAACAATATCATGGAAGAATGGAAAGAGCTGGTCAAAAGTATGTAATAAAGGTCGCTAGGCAATACTGCCTATTTCGGCACAGTACACCGCCAAGAGAAAATTTGGGAATTTGTACGAGTCGAGGCTTGACAGACATGCATGACTGTTCAATACGTTCCTTGGTAACCTCTGGTTACACAGTTACAGAGTCGAAGACTAACCAAACCAGCTTTAGATTAATAGCAAATGACTCAATATAGCTCCAAATACTTTCAATGCAAACACATTCTTGCGTGGGTTTATATATTTTACATGTGAAAAATATATTTGATATTATATTACACAATAAACAAAAATTTATTAACAAAGTTTAGTAACTAGAGTCATTGACTAGTTTCCTCGATGGTAGGCAAGTACCTTCTAAGGTAGAAATCAGAACTCAGACATAGTTAATAATAGCTCACAATGTTTCATTGTCCAGTTAGGTTAATACAACTTGGGCAATGAAACGTTAGCATTTCTAATAATCTAATATAATATACATTAGGTGTAAAACCTTGTACAATATCGCCTGCTAACTTTACTTGACCAATCCTTTATTTTCCACAGCAGTTCTGTTGTCCCATACATGGTGGTGGCATACAAGGAGGTGGTGGTCCAGGGGCTGAGGGCTCTACATGGTGATGTACGACAGTGTGAATAATCTTGTTCACAGGTCTTGGTGCAGCGGGTGGTGCTGGCACTGGTGGTGGTGGTGGTATTGGTGCCCAAGCATGGTCCTCATCATTCATTGTTTGATATTGATGTTTTGGTGGTGGAGGTGGTGGCGCCGGCTTTGGTGGTGGTGGTGGTTTCTGATGATGATGAATAACATGTTGGATGGTGTTGATCTTCTGTGGTGGTGGTAGTGGTGCAGGGGGTGGTGGTGGTTTTGCTCCTGGTGGTTGTTTCCATTCGTGAGTCTCATCATGCTGTGTATTGTAGATATGTGTAGGTGGGCATGGTGTTTGAGGTGCTGGTGGTAACATCACTCCATGTGGCATAGGTGGTGGTGCAATAGGTGCTGGTCCACCTTTATACTGTGGTCCTGCATTATTAGCATTAGGTGTACTGGAAAATCCAGCAGCCCCACCAGCTCCACCAAACCCTCCAGCTCCACCAAACCCTCCAGCTCCACCAAACCCTCCGGCGGCGCCGCCACCACAGCATGACGATTGACATGCAGGAGCACAAGATGACGGACATTGTCCTGGACATCCCATCTGTTTCTTAGAAGGTTTGCATTCTTTCGTTGCTGGAAATACAAAACAGAACTTAATAAATAGTCGAAATGTCCGAATTTACCTCAGTGTGTCATTCGGTTCCATCAACTCAACTGGCAGAGCTTCAGGCTAGCATCTCGAGGTTACCGCTTCAAGTCTTGTATTCGATTCAGGTTTCCCTTAGCTTTGGTCTTATACAAGCATATTACAAACAAAACTATTGTTAGCCAATGACTATACATCATGTTAGGAAGTTACGCTGACTGCTCGACGAAATGAGTCAATCAATAAGTGAAGCGTAAACAGATAAAACAGGCAAAGGTAGTTTAATCTTTCGACAGCTACGCTTCATAAAATTCATCTTGCCTCTGTTCAGTTGGAGTGTGTACATTCATAGTCCTGCCGTGAATCTATGGAGTATTCGACTATTCGTGGAAAATTTCCATACTTAGCAGTATTGCTCTGTATATACTCTTTCTGGTATTGTCCCTCAAAATTCCTCTGAAACATTCGCGCAGTGATCGCTGGGAAAACTCTAATGAGAACACTAGAACGCAAAATGATGGAATGGGGACGAGTCATGTGTTGTAATGTAAATTAATCTTGTATTTCATGCTTGTTATTCATGATTATCATAACATCCATTCAGTCAAGAGCTGAAAATACTGATCCGACAATTTCATGCAGCGATGTGGCAGTCTTTGATATCCCCAAACGTTCTTCTACAGTCCTCTTCCTTGCCCGAACTCATTCAGTACGAAAATCTCCCATTTACAGTCTACGTGCTTCTAATAAACTTGTTCCAGTTACATGCAGAACTGACCGTCATGTGTGAGGAACTATAATGAACATCGGTATACACATTTTTTAAATAATTAAACTCCTCTTAGTTTTAGCTTACGTTTGCACTCTCGCTTTGTATAAATATTTTACTATTTAAAAAGTCTGTTTTCAGTAAATTCAAATTTTAAGATTTGTATAATAGCAATATCATGCGCCTGTCGTATAGATAAGAACGATCGTATATATTACAGCATAATTGAATTTATTGACTGAGCGGATTTTTGGTCCGCCGATTAGGAAGGATAAAATTATAGTAAATTTGGAATATGACATACAAGGAGGGTAAGATGGGTGTATTTTATATGTATAGATATCATTTAAAGAACTTTCTATAAATGCAGTTAGTAAATATATTTTAGTTATGAATACCGTAGTTAGAGTCGCCGTTTATAAACAATTTTCATTCTCCCTACATCCCTCTTCAGTTTACATAACTAGCTTGTCCAGTTTTTGCAATAAAAATAGATACTATAACCGACACCATTATTAATTACCGTAATACTCCATATTGCACACTCGTGTGTTGTATTCATATAACATGAGTGCATGCACTAACCTTTTTTATGATGTTTCTTATGAACAGATTTTCCCAAAATAGCACTCGATAATAATAAGACACCAAGACATACGAGCAGTCTGTTAGATGCCATGGTTGATTAAGACGACTACAGAAGAAGTAACCACTTTTTAGGAAATTTTAATTTTGTTATCCTATCATTGTTACATTGGAAATATAACCACCAAAAGTAGCATTGATTAAGGATTCACTCTCATTACTACCACTTTAACCAAAGTTTACACAATAATATATCGAAAACAAAGGATGAATACTGATACCAATGCATAAAACTATAATGTGCATGATCACTGAAATTTCAAATATACTCCTAAAAGTTCCAAAGTATTTCTATCGTTTAGTAACTTTTGAAAACCATACCTTCCAAAAGAAGTCCCTCCTTTTTAGGCGAAACAAACTAAATTTTCAAATAAAGAACAGATTCAGCGAACGGGCGAGCGATCAAACTTCTGTCCCTAATAATTTATTTATAGAAATAGCCGTGATTTTGAACTCTAATATGAAAACAAACGGCAAAAAACTGGTGCTCTTGTAACGAACACAAAACTACCCGTTGCAACCTGGTTAATTATTCATGATTATTTTGCACTTTATTTTCTTTTCCTTCTGGGCTTGCATATCTTATCCTCAAATTTTCGATAAAATTTTCTATCGTGTAGATAATTTTCATCTTTTTCATCCAAAAATTCCACTACATATTGTCAAGCTAATTTGATTTTTAGTTCAAAGTATGCTTCAACGGTTGAGCAAGTGCATAAGTATAATAAAGGGGTATGCATAGATCAACAAGCGACATGATATTTTGTTTGTTATAGTTTAACGCGTTGTATTTTGACTTTGGCAAGACTGTTGAAATTCAGAGCAAATATGAAATTGAAATATAAAAAAATACGTGGCCTATTAGATTATGGTGCCTTTTTCTTCGGTATATTGAAATATATACTAATTCCTCAATAATTCTCAAGTTTTAAGTTCGCATTATAATGAAATTTCACACAATTGTAGAGCCCCAGAATACGGAGACGTGATTGGTTTAGTTAAATGAGCGTATCGAAGCGTTACGGCTGTTATTCACGGTTCAGTGATGCAAGTAATGAACCATGACGAGCCTTGCTTTGAAGTTTTCTCGAAGCACGTCATGCACTAAGTACCCGTTTCCTGAGCAAAGTCGTATTCCGAGGACAGTCGATTTTCTATAGTTCTTTACTCAAGGATTTTGGAAATATTTATTTGGTTGAAAGGAATATCTCAGGAGTCAACGTGTAGAAGAACCAATTGGCTAGGTTTGTACTTTAATTTCCTCTTACTTAACGAGTAAAAATTACAGTATTGACTATAGTGACTTAGTCTGTGTTTCTGGTGTAATAAACCTATCCAACGTTTCGTGATAATAATGTATTTCTGTTAAGACCTCATAAGAATGATTTATTTTATTTTATTTTATTCTGTTCGTTGTATTGTCTTGAAACAAATTATAAACTTCATTTTAATCTTAGTAGCAATAACTCCCATCACTCGGATCAAAGTTATAGGCTCTTATTACTGGTGTCATTAAAATCTTCAAAACTGATATAAACACAAAGCAACGACGAAATATATATATAAACGTAGTCCTTTAAGTTTTGATAGTCAAATCACTTTATTTTACTGAACGAGTGGTAATAAAAATATATGAAGAAATTGTATTGTTATGTTTGCCACTCGTAAAGAAGAAAAGTTCTGTCTGACTTGGTGCGAATCAAAATCCAATGCAGACTTCTAAAGCTATATTACGACTAGTGCTGTCTACTGTACTTCAAAGTCTGTTCATTTGATTCGCCCCAGGGTCACGCACTTTCTTTTTTGCTGGTGCGAGCTTCTGGATGTCACTCCTACATCTTTACATCAAGATAAGTGTTGTGGTTAACAAACACTGTAATGACATCAGGAAGACTTTTTGGTTTTACACATGTGGTCTATGACTACGTTTTTTTATAATTCATGGTGTTTACCTATCACCGCCACTAAGCAATTTGCTGTACCATACTTCTAATAAGAATAGTTATCCTGACGTTTTAAACACATTTTTCTATTGATTATTTGGTGTTTTCCTGGCATCACCTTAGAACAAACAGAGACCTTAGAACAAACAGAGACCATAATCTGTTCAAATGCACAATCTATTTTACCTGCTTGTTCATAACTAACAATTAGCACTGATTCATAGAAGTGCTGACACGTCTTTACTCGATTGCTCCTTTACGTTGCTTAAAGAGTTTGTATGATGGCTTGTAGAATTAATTTCATATTTTGTTTCCAGGTAGATATGGCGCTACGGATAACGGTTGTATCACTTCTACTAGCGCTGTTTATTTTCCAAGCTTCTGCGAAGTCAGTGAAACATGCTAAACACGAGAAAGGTATGTTTGCCTACAAATATAGATTTTAAGTGGATTACAATGTTTATGTTGAACTAATTGGTTAAAATCAGATAAGCATCATTAAGGCTTAACAATAAACCGATTTCAATAGCCACGTCTTTGCGAAGAACACACAGTAGGCAACCTCGATGGTAGCTCGTATGAAATAGATTTCACTAATAAGTTGTCTCCTTCAGCAGAAGAAGGTTCAGAGATATTGTTTAGGTACAAAGTAATAAAGTAATTAAATTCCTTGCAAATGTCTGAAGGCCCATTTCCACTCAAGGAAATTTTCTACGGACAGAAAATTTTCCGAAAATATCATTGTTAAACAGGGACGAAACTTGAGGGGGGTGTGACACCCCCCAAAGTACAAATCATCTGGATTGGCAGGGCAAATCATCTGGATTGGTTTGGCAATGAAAGATTTTAAATGATAGAATGTAGAGTTATTAAGTAACTTCCAGGGCTTCCAGAGGGAATTGAATAGAATTTATAGACCTAAATTTTACAGATATTGGTAAAAAAATAAGGGTTTCATGCATGTTTTAACAGGAATTTGTCCGAAAAAAAATTTGTGGTCAAATAGTGGCCAAAAAAATTTTTTGCTGCAGGGCATCATCGGCTTTCGCAGGGCAATTCTAGCCCCCAATTAAAAGGGGCTAGTTTCGCCCCTGTTGTTAAAAGTTGAAAATTTTCAGCTTCAAAGTTTTTTCCGACGGAAAATTTGTGTCGGCCAATCACATGCAATGAGTGGAAATGGGCCCTAAAGTATACTTTCCGGATGTCTAACATTTTGCACTTAAAGGTAACACAGGAAGTTTGATTGAGACATTTTGTACTACATAAAAATATTACTAAATTTGATGAATTATGATAGGAATTAACTTCACACCTAGTTTTACAACTCGTGTGAACGGTAAACCGATATGCCCGGCAAATTCTGGTATCATTTCCTAAACAAACAAATGGTCGGTCTCGTCATGTTAGTATGGTAAATATTTCGTGCGTAATGCAATGTATATTTTTTCTTCCAGCAAGCAAGAAACAATTTGGTAACCCGATGGGTGGTGGTGGTTGTGGTGGTGGTTGTCCTCAACAGTGTGCACCAGCATGTCAACAATCATGCTGTGGTGGTCAGCCTCAAGGACAAATGATCACTCATCTTACGACAGTACATCACCATCATGTTCATCACATGGCACCAGCACCCCCAGCACCTCCAGCACCTCCTATGCCCCCACCACCCCCACCACAGACATTCCATACACAACAACATATCTTTGAATGTGCACAACCACCATGCCCACCTCCTATGCCTATGCCTCCAGCTGCTGGAGGATGTGCTCAACCTGCCTGTGGAGGGGGAATGATGCCTCCTCCTATGATGCCCCCAATGATGCCTCCTCAACCTTGTGGTGCCCCTCCTTGTGGAAAGTAATATCTTTAACTAACGAATGAATTTTAGTTCATTAGATGGTACTCAACCAAAACCTAATGGAATGTTAACGAATACTGGACAATATGTTTTTAAAAAACAATAAGACAACTGAAACTAATAAACTAATGGTTGCCATCCAACTTTCAATTATGCAGATTTAAAGATGAAATTTATAATGTACAGAAATGTTAAGAATCTATTTTTGAAAATACCTTGAAAACTAGAATTGATTTCTGCAATGTAGCATCATGTTCATCTACTCAGGTAAAGAAATAGCATGCTATAGTTGTAGTCAAGGTATATTTCTAGCTATTGATGTGTTTACTTCACTATTTGTAAATTTACCATAGAGCACTGTAGCTCGGGTTAATGTCAAAAACTGTTAATAAAATTTTAAGCTAGTAAAGATGTGCTTTATTTTATACTGTAGTGTTGGGTTATCTCATTTTTAAAACCAAAACTATTGCAATAACGTATTGTTAGAATTTGAATGTCCTAGCAATAAGCTGAACGCAAAGATGCATAAAATATTGACAGGGTGCATATATTAAATATTGACTTATTAAGAAATTAAAATAATTTGTTAAGCGCACGATTTTCTGCTCTTGGGAATTTAAAGCAGCTTCTTAAACAGTTTCTTTATGCATAAAATTTACATATGTCAAGCTTTTATGCACTTGTGGGTTCAGCAGAGTGCCGAGGCATTCAAATTCTAACAATACGTTATTTCAATAGTTTTCGTTTTTTCGGGGACATGCTGTATATGAGGGTCTCCCAGGGATTTCTAGGGAACAAGGCATATTTTGCAATGGGAATACAGGAATAAAGCCGAAAAAACATAGCAAACAATGAAACATGTAAGCTTGGGAACAACGGAACTTAGTGAAATATTTGTTGAGAACGAAGGAACAAAGGGAAACTTTCAGTGAACATGGGACACCCTCTTGGGAAATCTTCTGTTAAACCCCGCTTTCTAATAATCCCCCCCCCCCCGTCTTACCTGGAGAAATTTATTGAGCCTCCCCGACTTTTCACAACAAAGAAACGTATGTTTATTGATTAGGTTTGTTTGCAAACTTAAATACTTAATCATAGTTGACAACGCTTCGTATTTATTGCGTTTTGACTAGATCAACAAACCTCCTTTCTATTACCTTTCCACCCACTAAAATGAGAAAATGATCTTAATTAGTTTTATTTGTTCCTGTATGTGTCAACATTTTTTAAGTTTATCACCATCTGCTGGCCTGCAACGAGAAAACATAAAACCGTTCTATGTGTTCAACATACTAAAATATATGTTGTGTCAATATATGTCAAAATATATGTCAACAAGTTTAAATCAGTTATCTATAAGAGTTAGAAAAGTTTTTTTTCAGAAAGCTATTATGCAATTTGACGTCACAGTGAGGATAATTTGCATATAAAACATCATTTGTTAAATATCTCAAGAAAGAAACAAGTCAAGATAGTTTGGCAAAGTATCTTACTAGTCATTTTGAATTTTCTTTACAATACAATAAAATATGATGCATAAGCACTTTAATGGACGCTATGCATAGTGACATTTTCTTGTGGCGTGCGTTTACTATACGACCAGGATGCTTGCAAGTATCTTTTTCTACTAAGATCCTCATAAAACATTCTGGCAGTTGTAGAATGCCTGTTGATGAAAACTGTGTTGAAAACCCTTAACTATTCTTTATTGCAATATTTAAGAAGAATATTTTCACTGGCTTGCTGCAAGCAAACCCTTTTTGTCCAGATACAAACATTTTGCACGTTTAACCAGAGTGTGTTTGTGATCGCGTTTTCCCTTAATATGCTGTTAGGCATCCTTTGTGCTACCTTTACTGTATAAGGCTATTGACACCGCCACTGGTTTGGCTTGTCAAAATTATGTTAAACTTAGAAATGCATTAATGAAGGCCCCTCCTACTTATTCAGGAGGTTGAAACTTGGAGTTGAAACTCTATTATATTTTCTGTAATAGTTTTCTTACTATAATCTCAAGACCTAGGACCACCAAGGACTATCAACCACAGTGCATGCATAACATACCACAATCAAGAGAGGCAACTTTTCTACGTTAGAGGCCCAAAATTCAAGAGAGACACAAATTGAGTCCAACATGATATTTTGCGAAGACCTGCATGGGGAAACATTTTCCAATGGCTGCGGTCCAGTTGTCTCAAGATTATGAGTTGCAAAATCAGTGCTGCATGAACAACCATTGTTCCAAAGGAAGCTGAATCTTAGGTTGGTGCTGAGTTTGTTGGCAATTTAGATACTTTTCGGGCCCAGAATCTTTCTTCTCCGCAGACTTTTCTCCCTTCGCCAGTGTGCCTTTAAAAGTGTAAAAGCTGTGGAGGGAGAATCGCTGAACAATGAATTCATACCCGAGGCAAAAGGTATTATTTGAGTAAAATGTTTAATCTGGAAGGATTATTAAAGAATACCACCGTACCTGAAACGCACACACACTTGTCGAATTAAGTCTGCATTTCCATACATAGTCCAATATTCCCATATTATTATACGCTCACATGCCAGCCCGATATTTTACAATGTAGGACAGTTCATATTGGACGGTGGCTTATCATGGCTTTTTTCCTGGTTTGTCAAACTTTTTCAGATGTTTTGTCAATTTCAAACACACAACAAACGATATGGCAAAGTAATGAAATTAAAGAATTTGGAACATTATGACAGTTTTTTCCTACCAGTTTTGTTTAAAATTATAAAAGCGCAGGAAAACTTGTCTTCGCGAAATTCATTTGTTTACAACAGTCGCAAGATTTGTAGTATATAATGTTTTCATTAAATTAGGTCAAATTACCTTTAAACATACGTACGCGGAATTTTAAAAACAAGTTAATTAACTTTTTTATTTAGTTATTTAAGCAAATTCGCCGCCGATGTGTGATAATATGATCGCTGTATTATTCTCGCTGTATTATTATCGCTTACATACAATTTTTGTGATAGAATTAATTGTTTTGGTTGATATAATAAAACACTTATTGGATTCATCTTCGCCCAATATGGCAAAATATTAAGTCTCGACTTCAGCATTATAGGCTCGACCTTCGGTCTCGCCCAATATTGTAGTCTCGACTTAATATTTTTCCATATTGGGCTCAGAAGAATCTAATAAGATATATTATTTGCTACAACTTGTTCAAAAAATTTTGGTGTCTATTGTTGTGCCTGGAAACAAGCAGTGTACAAACGCATTCTCCAATGTTAGCGTCATCAATTTTCCATCTCGGTATCTACAGATCTTTGCCAAGAATGGTCCTCAGGAATGAAATGTTCATGCTTATTTAAGCATTCCTTATTTAAGATTTCATTCCTGAGGACTATTTTTGGCAAAGATCTGTAGATACCGACATGGAAAATTGATGACGCTCTATAGTCTATACCATGAATTTCATTTTCACTGCAGCAGCAAATTCCAGTGAAATATATAGGAATTAAAAAGTAAATTTTCAAAACTCGTGCCCTGACTGTCCAAACAACATGAAATGTTTGGTACTGTAGACTAATTTGAGCATGAAGATTTCATTTCTGAGGACCATTTCTGCCAAATATCAAGGTAAAAAATCGATAATGCTAACTCGGATCGGATAATTGATTCGATCTAACACTCGTTAAATTTAAAGGCATCTGCTGCAATATGACATTTCTTGCATGCGTGAGCATGCAAATTGCTGCCGCAACTTGCAAACAAGCAAGCATCCAATCCAAACACAACTTGGCAGTACACGCGGGGAGTACACGCGTAAAAATCTGATATTGATGAACAAGGTGTATTCGCAACAAGTTTGTAGCAGACTTGCATGCCAATAAACAGGTAGTATAACAATGTTGTTATTTTGTCAAAAAGCTGGGAACAACGTTGCAAACATAACTTCCTTGTAAAAATCGTGTAGCAAGTTTTATGCGTGTTTTCTTTCCTGCGTGTTTTAATGCGTGGATTTCACGAGAATCACGTGACAACCACGCACCTCGAGAGAAAATGAACAGGGCCTAATGTTCCAAAAACATTCGAAACTAACGTTCACTACAACACCGAACTGACTTAACAATTCTTAATTTAAATCTGGAAGTATTAGCTAGACAACATTCCGTTTACTGTTTGAGCAACAAAATTTTGTTTACGAATTGTAACCTGTGCACGGCATCAAGTCATGCTGTTATAAAATATCTCATATTCCACCTGTTAGACTTCATTGTTCTCATGCAATGCTTCAGTGATCGTATGATTTTGTTTTCACTCAATTGACCAATAGAATTGTCGTACTCCGCAAGGTTAATTTACCCAAATATTTCCTAATCTCGAGACTGGCGTTGGAAGAGAGAAAATTTATATCTATTTCTCCTTTTTGATAAACTTCAAGAATAAGGTAAGAATAAAAATGAAATATTGAATTTAGTGCTTATAATGAAATCCACTTTCTATTAAATAAAGTATTTTTTGAAAGAGAAAGGTCTTAATTTGGGTACCTGGCAGGTTTCGAAGTGGCAGAGATTTCTGTGCGCTAAACTACAATTTAACAAGTACACGGTAGATTATATACCTATAACGTCCATTTGGGGGATTTTCCAAGTTAACTAAATGTCAAACTAACAATGTGATTCTTTCGTGCTAATATTGTATATATTTGTGCCATACAATTTTATTTTTGGATAAATAAATAGAGGTGAATGGAAACATCAGAAATCATTCACACAGTATCATTTTAACTACGAACTGAAACTTGAAGTTTAGTTAGTGGGTGAGCCATTTGAACTCCATGCATGAATCTTGATTTTATATTGTTCAATTTCTTGAAGGATTATCTTTCTTAGTCCAGATGTTTTTATTCTCTTTAACGTATAAAAATTCACTATTTGGTGAGCCCGTGAGGGAACTCTGAATGTTGTATGAGAGCAGAGCCGCAGGGTTTACATTTTGGTTAAGGTTTCTAATGGACTGAGTGTCGAATATCGAAATTGAAGAATTGTGTTATGAAAGGTTATAATACATATAAAAATCCAATCACGTAAAGACGAACCCGAGTGCGGGTGGAACTTCGCAGTACAGTACTTGCTTGACTTTAACTTATGCACAGGCATTTCATTTTTATCTAATCGCCAATGCAGAAAATCAATTTTTTATTGTGAGACACCTTTATTCTTTAAGAAAAGGATCCTTTTGTAAAGCAATGGATAAAGTATAAATCTTTTCAATTATATATTTTTAATCTTTGTAATGCTTAGAATCTTATAAAGTTTCTTTTTTCTGCGCTTTAATCAGCATAATTTATTGTTTTTCCAATTTTTGTAGGAGCAGTGAAAGGATAAGATGAGGATTTATTTCGTGCTTTCAATAGCCCTAGTTCTGGCTGTCACGTCAGAGGCTATTAAATCAAAGAAATTGAAGAAAGTCATCTCTGGACATCATAAAACAACCAAAGGTATGATCTTTTTTGCGAATTTCAGTGATCTTATAACAAGTGCTACGTATGTTTATAAGATACGAGGATCTTCCGTAAAGAGGTTTGCTATACTTCTCTGAGATTTGTGTGCTCTATTACACTACGCTCAATGTTTTGGCTCGGCACGGATACAATTACTACCTTTGTAAATAGGTAGCCTGATCACGGATAAAAATTATGCGGGTACCAAAATTGAGCGTAGTGTAAACTGTTATGCTGATTTGCAGTGTTGTAGGAAGTTCAATATACACCGCCTCCATAAAAGATTTAATTTAAAAGTACATTACGGCTTGGCTATAAAGCCTCGTTTTTCTGGCTTTAGACCTCTTTATCTTGTTGACTTATTTACAAAATCATACCGTTAAAATAGATCATGTTAAAATTTTATATAACTATATAAGTTATCAGTCACAAGATAAAAGGCTGTAAAACCAATATCTCTATATGCTATCGAATCTGTTGCGAGTATGCTGTAATAAAGTTGAACAAACCATAACTTTCATACAGTTTCTCATGCACTAATAGCACGATCTTACTGATGGTAAAACTTTTCTTCAATGTTTTTGTTCACTTTCTTACTTTGCAGGATCAAAGAAATGCATGACCAGTCCATGTGGTGGTGCTGCTGGTGGTTATGGCGCTGCTGGTGGTTATGGCGCTGGTATGATGCCTTCGTATGGTGGTGCTGCTGGTGGAATGATGCCACCATATTGGCCACCACCTTGCCCCAGTCCACCTTGCCCTCCTCCCCCACCCCCACCACCGTATTCACTGAAGGAAGAGAAACACGTGACACATCATCACACACATCCGCAGATGGGACAAATGGGCCCACCACCTCAAATGCCCCCATCCCCACAATATGCTCAACACACTGTCCACCATCATGTCTACCATCCAGCTCCACCTTCCGGTCAGCTACCAATGGTTCCACCACAACCTCCTGTGGTTTTAAGAGATGAGAAACATGTCACCCACCATCATACTCACCCTGCTCCCCCAATGGGACCTCCCCCTCCACCACCCTGTCCAGCTCCTTGTACAGAACAGGAACTCCACCATGAACACGTGTTCCACAAAAACAAAGGAAGTTTCGCACAAGGACAACAAATGACAGGTGCTAATGCTGCGAATGGAGGAATACAGTTTGGAGGCATGGGCCAGCGTATGGGTATGGGTATGGGAATGGGAATGGGCGGAGGTATGGGATGTCCAAGACCTTGTAAGAAGTCAAAGCTGCACAAAAAGTTGAAAGAGGCAAAGAAATCTCACAAGAAACACCATCACGAGAAACATCACGACAAGAAAAGTGAGAAACACCATGATAAAAAGTCCAAAAAAGATTAACTTCAGAATGGACAACAATAACGACAGACAACTACTTTAGGCCTCACAACAAATTGTGCCAGCGGTACTAATACCAAAAACTACAACAAGAAGATTGACTATACGATTATGGCTTGCCAATGATATTTGTTTCCGTGAAATGTATATAAATATTCATGAACCAAATATTAGTGGGGAAGTAGAACCAGAGAAAAATGAACTACAATATGTAGAATACTTGCTTTTCGCACCTTGGTAAATAAAGTAAAAGTTGTTTGCTGAGGTTTTAAAACTTAGTTTGAAATATGTAAATGCGAATACAATCGTGTAAATTATTTTATCCATTTTATTAAATTACGCAATTTATATGTTACTGTTGAAAGAGGCTTCAAATTTTAACCCACTGCAGACAGATTTTGTGCAAAGAAATATACAGCACTTAACATTCTTTCTCCTCCTTCGACGAACTCGCTGCTAGGGGTGGATAAATTTTCCTTGCAAGTAACGCAATATCGGAAAATTTAAAAATACCAAGGAACAGCTCATTATCTAGAGGGTGGAGCAGCCTAGTGCAAACAGGGGGTGCATGGGTGACCAATTTTGGCATCCAATTCTGCAAGGATGCGGGCGTGGTAATCTCCAACCGGATATTTATATCATGCACGCGATCAACAACGTATGGAGTGATTTAGGATGGTATTCTACCGTGGAAAATGAAATCGAGTATTTACAATATAAAAGTGTTATATAATTTGATATAAAAGCTCAAAGAAAAAACGTTTATCCTGAAAAAATACGTTGTGTAAGTTGAGTGAATCAAAGTTAAAGTTTAATATGTAAATCAAGGGAAATCTCTATCACATGCAAAGACACGACACGCTTTTCTTTGTGTTTTCCTCATGAATTATTGATGAGTTTTGAAATGTTCAATGTTTTATATCCGGTGGTCTCACTCTCACTGAATTGCAATTACAGTATATATTACAAAAGAACAGCATTAAGGGGCCGACCATTTAACTTTTGAGGAGGGGGGGGGGGTGATTTTGAAAAACAATTTCCTGCAAGGCTATTCTGAACAAAAAAATACCTGCACTAACAAACTGGGGAAAAAATATCCTGCCCCAGTATTTGGTGGGGGAAAAAATGTTGCAAAACAGCATGGTTGCAGGGATCGATTTGATCAGTCCGAGAAGATCAGCTGGTTTGATTTTCAGGGACTAGTGTAAGGTTAATTTCTTGTTGGAAAACTCCTCAAAATGCTGGAAATAGCTTATCTGAGCTTCAAAAAATCAAAAATTTTCTGGGGGACCCCAGACCCCTCTAGAGGCTCGCACCTTCGGTGGTCGACTCAGTTGTCTCAGAGTCCTAGTTAAGCATGGCCTGAGCTGCTGCCTATGATGTATACTTATTAGTTAAACCATGCATATATATGCTGTAGGTAGCTGCAGTGATACAGACAGGGCTGTAGCGAGGGGGTATTGGGGGGGTTCAACTTTTTTAGAATCAACATATTCAGAAAATCGGGTTGGCCATTCGGAAAATTACGGCAATAATAGTAGAACAAAATTTTAGTTGTTAAACAGAGAAAATATTATAAAATTGTATTGTCACTATAAATTGTACTCAAATTGTAAATTTCGACATACTAAAACGCTTTTTTCTGACCATCAGCATTCTGTCAAAACTTCCCCAAAGTCCAGGAAATGCCTCGTTTTCTGCCCCCAATAAACAAAAGCTCCCTACCGCACTGCTTCTGTAATATGTCTGTGCGTAAAATATGCGTATTTTTGTTTGTAAATTGCGTCTTCATTTTCCGAATAGCAAACACCTTCGTGGCTTAGTATGCCATGATATATTCGGAAATTATTTTCGTCATTCGGAAATTTTTGGCCTACCCCCCCCCCCCCAACTATACATGCTAGCTACGGTCCTGGATACAGACTTGCCGACTGGAACTTCTCCAGATCACCCGCTAATTATGTCCTCTCCAGTTACACATCAGTTAAATGGTCGGCCCCTAAGGAGGCTACAAGTTATAACAAAACTATAACTTTATTAGTACAAAGAACTTATAACTTTATTATTGCATCATAATCATCATGTTGAAAATGAATGAACGGGTTATTTTAAAAGTAATTATTTATAGTATTTTTATTACAAACTAATTATAGATTATTTAATCATTCACGTCAATTTATAAGACAACATAGGCCCGTTTGATGCAGTTTGGTATATCATGTATATTAATTTAAAGATAATTGTTTCACGATTCGGTCAGTTCCATAGATTTTGTTTTGTAATGCATTCCCCCACTCGATGTGTCTTCAGAATGTTTGAACCATTTCTTAGGATTGCGGTGCTGTAGAAGATAAATTACAAATGCGTTAAGCCTGGATCAAACGAGCATGAGAGTCAACATTTTCATTCATGCATTCTATTTAAGTTTCAAACTTTTATTTTGTTAATCTAGAGCTTGCAGGAATAGACCTTATGTATAATGACGTCACAAGGCTTGATGCCCGCGAGGAATCCTGGTCTTAGTAGTCATCGCCCGGGAAAATTTCGATAGTGGCCATTTTGAATTGTTTAATTTTCCCGGGCGATGACTACTAAGACCAGCATTCCTCGCGGGCATCAAGCTTTGTGACGTCATTATGCATAAGTCCACGTGTGCCGTACACCCAAAATGACTGTCGTGTAAACGGGCCTATAATCTGATAGTTTTTTATCATACGCCAGCTGAATACAATGCATGCATGGAGGGTATTTAAACGAACGAATCTCAGTATAGAATCTCATTATTTGGCCTCTTCTGTCAAAGTCTCGTGGGCGATTGCTTGAAACCCACCTATATAATTATTGGTCTATTTCAATCTCTATAGATAAGTATGTCATTTATCAAGGATGGGATCCAACACACTCATGCACACAAATCAATATATCACTATGAGAATATACACACTTTGAAATATACAGCGTCAATAAAATATTGACTGCTAAACAACCTGTTATATAGTATATAATATAGACAAGCTTTCGTTGGTATAGAGATGCAACTACCTGGAAAATATAAGGAGATGCAACTACCTGGAAAATAAATTCTTATATTTTTCAGATAGTTGCATCCCTACCAACGAAGCTTGTTTGTTTTGTAGTGGCAAAAATATTAAAATACTTTTAGCACTACCTACACTGGCACAGACAGTTCAATATTATATAATATACACTTTAAGATTGCATGACGTTTACGGCAGACGGCTAACTGCAAATAACAAACTTCAAATCGAATATGAAGAGTTCTACACGCCTTCGACAGCTGAGTAAGTAGCTAATTCATTCTTCAATTTTAAAGCACAGATTGCCCTCATGCACTTTGGTTAACTTATACGATTTGAAGTTTGCGGTTAGCGATCTGGGGCCGGTTGTATAAAACTCTTAATTCCCTTTTTTAATCACTATTTTGCAGTTAAATAGTAATTAACTCTCAAATAGGCGCTTCTTATTGGATGACGTTTCCACTTAAGTCTTAACTATAGTTAACTTTAATCACTTAACTTTAATCACTTTTTTATACAACCGCCCCTGCCGTAAACGTCAACCTACGATCTCTCATATTATACAGAACCTTTTCTTACCTCAATCAAGAACCTGCCCGATCTGGATTGTGGGTGATGATATGCGTAGACAAACCAACAAAGGGCTGCCAATATTATCACAAGACTAAGTACTATCAAACCAACTCCTACACCGCTGACAGCTGAGTTACGAGAACCAGACCTGGCACTTTGATTTCCCTGAACATTGACTACTCCGTTATTCGTATTTTTCCAATTACTCTCATTTCTATTCATTGGTCTTGTTGAAGGATTTTGTGTAATTGTAGTGACTTTATCTGAGAAAATAACCGTTTCTTTGTTGAGCGATTTTTTACTGGGCATTGTATGATTGACTTTTGCTTTCTCTGTTGGCTTTACTGTTTTAGTTGGAAGTTTTATTGTTGGTGTCTGGACTGGCCCAGTTGATTTTTTGGGGGAACCTGTCGTTTCGTTTATCTTAGTTGGTCCTCTGGATGCCTCCATTGTTAGGTTTGGTTTCATTTCTTCCGTTGTTTTATTCGTATAGTTTGTATTTTGTGTTGTTGTATCATTATGGACTTGCTTTATTGTTGTTGCTGATGAGGTTGTTGGCGGTTCTGCAGGACACTGAAATGACGTTAGTAAATAATGTTAGAATTTGTAGCGGTTCAGTTTTACATAATTATCATGAAATGAGAACAGCTTATTCATCCATTGTTTTAAAAAGTACGCGTTGTTTTCGCTTGCATTAGCCTTTAAGAGTTTTACCTGATTTTCTCGCTTGTGCTGATTGTGTGTGTATGTGTGTGGGGTGGGGGGGGGGGTGATACACCCCCAGTCGCTACATCCCTGCTAGTGAAGGGACATTTCGAGCGAAAAGTAGCCACATTTTGTAGATACAGTCTAAACAATGAATGTACATTTTCTGCTCGAAATTTCCATGCAAAACCCCTCCAACATATATTTCTATCCAGCGAGATGCCCAAAATCTTGAATATTTAATGGTGTGGTCGTGCACAAATTGAATGTATAATTTAATGATGAATTATGCAACCAACCGTTGTCTGATTATTCCGTTGACAGCGATAGAAAAACCACTCTTGACGATATCGATCAACTCCATCTGAGCACCTGCATTAATACACAGCATTTGCACATGCGCATTAGCTATACAATCCTGGTAAAAAAATATTATGGACAGTGTGTGCTTGCCCGATTATTTCCTTGCAAAAATGGTAATTTCCCGTTTCCTCCTCTCCCCTCTCAATGTTATAAGCTTCTAAATTAGTAAAATTAAAGCCTTGTGAAATCCATTGTCAAATACCAACGGCAAATGGCAACATGTATATATGAGCGATGGTATTTTAGTTTACAACTAAGTGACTATCGAGTGTTTGTCATAATCGAAGGTCTATATTGCCACTATAAGTTCTCTGTAAATTTCAAGGAGTTTAATCAACACTTTTAGAGTTTATTCAGCTCCCTTAAATTTACAGTGTTGTAGGATTATATAAATGAAAGCTTGTTGTATTTACTATCCCTATTTCGTTCTATATCTCCTTTGTCAGGTTTAAGGCCCAGTGTTAAGGTTCCCCAATTTTCTGTGCGAAAATTCTTCGTTTTTTGATCAATGTGAAATCGCCCTACGTTCATGAAGTGAACCGCGGACTTGCAATGGATCGCGGGACATATTTCTAACATAACTAGAAATATCTATTGCAACATGCAACATGATTTTTTGTCTTGTTTGTTTATCCTATTGATATGGTGTTCTTTGAATTTTGAAACTTAGCATACTCAAATATTTCTGGTATATTACCCGCGTATTAGTTCAACTCTATAGGCTATACTATATTAGCATGTCTATTTAAAATCCTTAAACGTTTGTGACTTGGGGCCCTCGGTTTGTTTACTATATATTGTTTGTTTACCCATCTCTAGACTGGTATGAATATACATGTGAGTGTTATTTAGACTGTTCTACCTACTGTTCTACACTTATTAGAGACCTTAAGATTGACGTTTACGGCAAACGTCAAACCGCTAGCGAAGTTTTTGATTTTACAACTCTATTATAATAGCTTTTACACCAGTTTTGAAATATGTTAAACTTATTAAACTTGTGCTCTTTAGCAATGATTTAAGAAAGCAAATCAACCACTAGTCATGCCATTCACCAAAGCAGTAAATTAAGACTTGGCGTTTGAAGTTGACGTTTGGCGTATAAATTTCATGCTTTAACGACTACAAGCCCTCGTAGCAGTTCAAGCATAAAATTTATACGCCAAACGTCAACTTCAAACGCCAAATCTAAATTTACTGCTTTAGTGAATGGCATGACTAGTGGTTAATTTGCTTTCTTAAATCATTGCTAAAGAGCACAAGTTTAATAAGTTTAACATATTTCAAAACTGGTGTAAAAGCTATTATAATAGAGTTGTAAAATCAAAAACCTCGCTAGCGGTTTGACGTTTGCCGTAAACGTCAATCTTAAGGTCTCTAATGACTTACCACCGAAAGTAGAATCTGTTTTCTATTATCAACTGGAAACAATAATAAAGAGTGTCCATGCATATTTGATGTTTGATACAAAGCCCACACACCGTTGATACGGACAGCTGATACGGACGGACGGATGACCTATTTTTCTCCAAAATATGTTTTAAACATCATATCCGCGTTTTATCCAGTCGGATAAAACAGTGATATGGTGTAAAATTAAATATACTTTTCGGCTCTTTCAAATGCATATCCGCGTTTTACCCAATCGGGTCACGAACAACTCGTATAAACAGTCAATTTTTGGACTTTTTTGGACTAGCTTTTATACCTATGAGCTTACTACGAATAAACTGACCTCCTACGCGAAATAAAGCCGCGACTTATCATCGATGGAATAACTGGCTCTATTATTGTGACCATCAGTTGGCCGTGAAGAGCGACGCAACCACGCAAATCGAAAGGCAAATGGCATTAATTGGTTATATCCCAAGTTGATTTAATGAAATGTTTGGCTAGTCAATCTACGTACGTGATGTTTCTAGCAATTTGGTTTGACAGCATATGGATAATGGCATATCAAGTTTCATCGGCAATGCCACGCTGTTTTACGTTTAGTGGTCTCTCCTGCGCAGAGGCTTTAGGCGAAGGCAAGGAAGGCGGGAAGCCACGCCTTCGCCCCTTCCCGCCTGCGTTCCTTCGCCCAGCGGCTCTGCTCGTATCTCAATACTAATCGTAATCATATTCAACTAAAGCCTCTGGCTCTGCGTCACTCTTTTAGATTGCCGTTGCTACCGTTAGAACTGAGGCAATTCTTCCATTTTTGTCAGGCCGACAAACCGAACTAAATGGGTCGAATATATATTACACGAGCTAGAGAAAAAAGATTAAGGTGAATAAGTTGCGATTGGTTTCCAACATCGAGCAAGTGGTCTAGTGGTAAAGACTACACGCTGTGTAATGTACCATTGCGGTTCAAGTCCTACAGAACTCATTTTGTGATTCCAAATGTGACGACCACGCAACAACCACGATGGTGTAGTGGTCTCGGCTAAGTGTCGCATGTTGGTGAAGTCAGGTTCGTTTCCTGCCATGACAAGGACTTTTTGCCCTTTTTCAGGGGTACGAATTAATTATAGAGTAGAGAAAAAGGATTAGCTATGATAGAAAACATTAAGCTTTCACCAAAAACCTAGTAGTCAAGAGGTACCACTCAAAGCCTTCGGGTGCTATGGTGGAAGAATCGAGCCGGGTAAGACCGGCTGAGACTTCGTGCTCAGGTAATCGATCTGACCGGCTGTATGCAGAGTGGGACAAAATTCGGGGGTTCTGTTTCCCCGAAACTTCTGAGGAAAAAACCTGGCGTATCTTGCTCAAAGCGTCAAGGAAAAAGACTTAGTAAGATTTTTTCCCCTTCCCGGAGGCCCTCGCTCTTTCCTCTCTTGCCACCTTCCTACCGCGCATGCGCCACACCATGGTAACTACTAAAGATTAATTTCAATGGTAGTATCTTCTCCACATTTGACCCACCGCCATTTTCATTTGTATTCTTCTTCTTTCGTCCGGCATCTTTTTTCATTCTTCTTCTTTCATTCATCCTCGAACCGATCCTGATACACGACATCGGCCTTTACAGTCCGCTATCGCTACCACTAGATCGTTGTTGCAAGTCTACCCCAACTTATTCACCTTAACCTTTTTCTCTAGCTTGTGTAATTAATATTCGACACATTTCAAGTCACAAAATGACTTCTGTAGGACTTGAACCACAATAGTACATTACACAGCGTGTACTCTTTACCACTAGACTACTTGCTCGTTTTTGGAAGCCTACCGCAACTTATTCACCTTAACCTTTATTCTCTAGCTTGTGTAATTAATATTCGACACATTTCAAGTCACAAAATGACTTCTGTAGGTCTTGAACCACAATGGTACATTACACAGCGTGTACTCTTTACCACTAGACTACTTTCTCGTTTTTGGAAGCCTACCGCAACTTATTCACCTTATTCTTAGTCTAGCTTGTATAATTACAAACTACTATTACTACATTTCAAATCTCAAAATGACTTCTGTAGAATTTGAACCGCAATGGTACATGACACAACGTACCTGCATTCTTTACCACAATAACACCTTCTCATTGTTGAAAGCCTATCCCAACGTATTCACCATAACCTTTTTCTTCAAACCTGCATAATTAATATTAGGTCTTGTACCACAATGGTATATTACACAATATGTAGTCTTTACCACTATGCCAGTTGCTCGTTGTTGAAAGTCTATCGAAACTTATTCACTTTAAACTTTTTCTCTGGATTGTATAATGTCTATTAAAATTCAATCATTTTCGAGTCACAAAATGACTTCTGTACGACTTGAACCACAATCGTACGTACATTACACAAACTGTAGACTTTGCCACTTTCTCGTTGTTGGAAGCCTATCACAAGTTATTCACTTTAAACTTCTTCTCTAGATTGTATAGTTAAAATTCAACCATTTTCGAGTCACAAAATGACTTCTGTACGACTTGAACCACAATGGTACATTACACAACCTGTAGTCTTTACCACTAAATCACTTGCTCGTTCTTGGAAGCCTGCAGCAGTTTTTATTTAAATTAACCTTTTTTCTTGAGCTTGTACAATTAATATTCGACACGTTTCAAGTCGCAAAATGACTTTTGTAGGACTTGAAACACAATGGTACTTTACACTACCTGTATAGCCTTTACCACTAGACCACTTGCTCGTTGTTGAAAGACTATAGCAACTTATTCACCTTAATCTTTTTCTCTAGATTGTATAATTAATAATGGACATATTTCGAATCGCAAAATGACTTCAGCAGGACTTAACCACATTGGTACATTAGACAACCTGTAGACATTACTACAAGACAACTTGTTCGTTGTTGGAAGCCTACTCCAACTTACTCACCTTAAACCTTTTCTGTAAATTGTATAATTAAATTCAACCACTAGATCACTTGATCGTTGATGAAAGCTTATAGCAACTTATATTCACCATAAACCTTTTCTATAGATTGTATAATTAAAATTCGACACATTTCGAATCACAAAATTACTTCGGTATGACTTGAAACACAACAATACATGACACAGCTAGGGTGTAGTCTTTACCACTATATCACTTGCTCGTTATTGGAAGCCTTACGCAACTTATTCACCCTATTTTCACCCAATTAAAATTCAACCATTTTCAAATGACAAAATGACTTCTGTAGGAATTGAACCACAACAGAACATTACACAGCCTGTAGTCTTTACCACTAGACCACGCGCTCTTGTTAAAAACCTTTCGCAATTTATTTACATTAACCTTTTTCTCTTGTGTAATTAATATTCGACACATTTTGCAAAATTACTTCTGTAGGACTTGAACCACAATGGTACATTACACAACCTATAGCTACCGTCTTTACCACTAGACAACATGCTCGTTGTTGAAAACATTTCGCAACTTATTCACCTTAACCTTTTTCTCTAGATTGTATAATTAATATTCGAGATATTTTGAATCACAAAATTGCTTCTGTAGGACTGGAACCACAATGGTACATTGCACAGCTTGTAGTCTTTACCACCATACCAATTCATCGTACGCGTTGTTGAAGTCCTATGGCAACTTATTCATATTCACCATTTTCTCTACATTATATAATTAATATTCGTCACATTGCGAATCACAAATATATTCTAGACTGCATTCACCTGTGGCGTAACCCTTCAAATCACCTATCTAGTGCGGACAAAAAATTTAGGATTCCGCAAAATATTATCAAGCAGACTGCCCTATTTTTTTTCACCTCTAACTACAAAAAGGAAGTACAGTAAAGTTCACATACATAGCACAAGTGCAACTTGTAACTTGTAACTTGTTTAAACGTACTTAGATAACTGTATTTATCGGCCTATTTCGAGAAATATCATCAGCTACACTTTCTCGCTGGCTTAAAGAAGTTATTCAGCTTGCTGGGATTAAAGACAACATTTTTAAGGGACATTCAGTAAGAGGCCCGTCAGCGTCATCTGGAAAACGGATGGCCTAAGTATTGATACAATATTGTCAATGGCTGATTCACGAACACAACAATATTCAATAAGTTTTATGAAATGCCATCTCTTCCTGTTTCATTTAAGACAACAGTATTGTCCTCCTAATAATAATGTTATTTTTTCTGTTCAAATTGTTTGTTATTAATTTTACATGTGAGTTGTTCGTAACCTATATGTGCTTTGCAATCTATCAGGAAAAAAATTGGGTAAAACGCGAATATATGCCTTTGCGGCCTTTTACACTTGCCATTTTCTCTGCGAATTCTGGTGCGATTTTCTTCTTCTGATGTATGTGAACGAGTAGATAAATTATGAATGTTCTGAGTATATGTCTCACTGATATACCCTCGTCTGAACATTCATGATTCGTCCGCTCGTTCACATCCATCAGAAGAAGAAAATTGCACCAGAAATCGCAGCAGAAATTGCAAGTGTAAACGGGTCTTTAAAGACCCGAAAAGTATATTTTACTCCATATCCGCAGCGTTTTAACCGATTGTGTAAAACGCGGATATGGCTTTTAAAGACCCGAAAAGTATATTGCAGACCATATCCGCAATCCGCGTTTTACCCGATTGGGTAATTCAAAAAAAGCGAAGCTTTATTTAAGACCCTATTGTTTCTGTTCAAATGTGTGTTTTTACCGGAAGTAGTAACCAATTCCGCATTCTGATTGGCTTAGAGCGAAATTGTCAACAAATGCGCTGATTGGTCGAGAACAAAATTCCCCCTTGTTGGCCGCTCAGGAACCAATCATACGGATCGCTATGATGGACTTCCTAGTCTAAAAAAATTTTTCGGAGAGCTAAAGTGACACTGCACTGAAAACTGCTCTGTTTTCGAATTTTATTATATTAAACTCAGAAATTCTGTTGTTATCGTTTTATCTTAGACAAAAAATGTTTACAGAAGTTTAAAATCCAGACCACCTTGTTGGTTTTCGATTTCGATGGCTCAGATAGTGTTGTACAGGGTGTATAAAAAAGATAATCGAACTTCAACGCACCATTGTATCTGACTTACTCTGCGTATGAAAGACGGATTTTTTCATATTCGGAAAGATCAGGCTTTTAGCTGTTGAATAATATATTCTTCATGCCAAATGGATAAAAAATGAGCAAATACGAATCCGATAAAAAATGTTAGTCAGAATCGCATATTTTCACCCTTCAGTGAGAAACCTAATCTAAAACCATTGAAAATTAACCCCCTTTAGGACTCAAGTTGATGAATTTCACATCATTAAACTACGCACATATTAAAAATTATTATCAAGTAGGAATAAATCCTAAGGTATGACAGGTTCGTGATTTTAATCACGAACTTCACGAAAATTTCGCATTTTTTCGCGAAGGCCTGGTCGCTAAGTTTTGAGCGTTTTTCAAAAAAAATTTGCGACCTTTTAAAAAATCTCCTCCTAATTGCTTTTTCTTTTGTTATGCGCTGCTTTAATTAGGCACAGAGGTGAAAATATGCGATTCTGACTTACATTTTTTCAAGGACTCGTACTTGTCAGTTTTTCTCCACATGGCATTAAAAACACGTCATTCAATAGCTAAAAGCCTGATCTTTCCGAATATGAAAAAAATTTGTTCATGCATACGCCGAGTAATTCACGTAGCGGTACATACTTGAAGGTATTGAAAAACGTTTTTCGAAGAAAATTGGCATTTTCCTACTCGCCGTAATGCTCTTATTGCAAGACATAATTGTACAGCATCTGTTGGTAACGTACCTATTGTGACGTTTATAACTTGTTCCGCCTTACCAAACACATTTTCGGCCGTACATTTGTATACACCTGCATCTTCCTCTGTCAGCGTGTTAATAACTAGAAGCTCTCCATCATTGACGTTATATTTCGTGCCAAGAGTGAGCGGGATGCCATTCTTCGTCCAGGTATAGTTAGCGCGCGGGATTGCATTAGACTGACATCTGAGTGTTCCTTGAGAATCCTTTAAGAACACAACATCGATGCTTGATTTATTAAATTCTGGTCTTCTTGCTGTAGAAAAGAGTAGTACGTTTTGTAAAATAAAGCAATTTTGATGAGACAACACGTTCGCCTTCACACTCGGTTATTAATCGATCAAAGTTCAAATATTTGCAGACACGCGCAGACCGAGTCAAAGACTAACCGACCAATCATATGCAGCGCCGTAGCGAAGAGGCTAAAACAGGGAGTGTAGTCTCGCAGGGGTCGAAAATATTCCCGGACATACCATTTTTCGTAAATTTAGCAAAATGTTTGCTATAGCTATTACTTTTATTCCGAGCCACTCAAATTCCGAGCCACTCAGCCACGAAAACAATTTGCCGAGTCAGAATACATTTGCCGAGTCCGTGATGGATGGGGAACTGGAGTGGAATTACATCTCTCCATTCCCCCTCTAGCTATGCTCCTGATCACAGGTCAACAATGAACATGAGAGGCAAAGGACGATTCGTAGGGCTTTGACGCAAGAACGTTCCATTGGGGATTACAACCCCTTGATTCAGGTTAATGTCTTAGGGGGTCATTACCCCTTTCCGGGGATGAAAACATTATGCTTGATGAGTCTTTGGGGGTCTCCTTGTATTTTTTCAGGTAGTTGCATCCCTATGAATCCGACGTTTTCTCATAACTTTTTTGTTTTATAGTTTCAAAGTTTGGAATGCATGCAAATACCTATCTTGCATATTCTTTACTACTGAGCACAGGACCCAAATGGTTTATTAATTAGTTTCTTATTAATTAAATTATGTTGGACCCCCTTGGCTATATGCTGTTATTATAACACCTTTTAGTTTCATAGATTTCATGATCCAAGGAAAAATAAAACTACGTTACAGTAATTTTTCTAGCCTAAAGTTTCTTCGCTTACATCCTAATAGGGCCTTCCAAGGTTAACGACGCCATCTTGAATCTATTGTTTTCACCATTGTATTTGCACCCTCTGCAAATTTCCCTATATGGAATTCCATTGTGTTTGTACCCCTTGCACAATTTTGTTTCATTATGGCATCGTTAACCTTGAGAGGGTCTATTATCCGTCATATATATAGTAGATTTGCAACTTTTTCTGATACACAATATAAAGAGGAAACATACACCATACCCCGAACACGCAATGAAACAGTTTGATAAATACGTCCAAAACCATTTTCAGCTACACACTGATACATTCCGATATCTTCAAGCAGAACACGACTGAATGATATTTTCCCACCATCAATTTCACACCTTCCACTAAAAACAGAAATCGAAACATTGTGTGACATTGTACATGCACTAACTAATAGAACTGTTCTAGATACAGTATCACCATTTTGGTTTAGTCAACTTTGTATATATAGTCAACTCTCCCGGTATATACTGTATATATTCCACCAACCTCGTTCCCAGGGCCTTTTTTGAAAATTCTGCGATGGGAAAAGGTTTTCCTTTCTTCTTTTTTTCCTTTTCCCATCGCCGAATTTTCAAAAAAGGCCCTGGGAACGAGGTTGATATTCCACAAGCTAAGCCTAGTAAAAATGTTTTGTTTATGCATACTATTACGTCTACCAGCATAAATTGCATAAATTAATTGTGGTGCCCAAGCGAAGGTCGCTGCGTGAGGTTGTTATATTCTATGGTTGTTATTCTGTAAGCTTGTTCGTCTGTTAGCCGGTCTTTTCGGGATCATAAGCCGTGGTGTTTATTCAAGAATAGTATATCTTCGCGCTTGTGGTGCACTTGTTTTGAACATGCTCCAGGGCACTGCACTGTAGCACCATGTTTGGTTGTACATATTTCGGAAAGATCTCGGTTTGATGCATCTAATCTGTCGGGGTAGATGAATTTGGCAAAGATATTTTTATGCATGTTTGAGATTCGTATTTCAACCAACTTGGCGAAGATTTTAGAGAATGTTCTTATAATATCTACTAGCGAATAAATCATAACGCATCGTGAATGCCGATTAAATTCTTTATGGATACGATTAGAAAGCATGGTGCCGCTTTGGTAACTTACTGCAGCTCCAGAACAAATAGAATAAATTGATCTTCTACGTGATATTTACCAAGCTTACCTCCTTGTGTCCATTTGACTGGCATTACTATACCAAGTGTACGTAGGCACAGGGTCCCCATGAGCCTTGCATTCCCAAGTGAAATTGGTAAATACGTCAACTTCTTTACTCCTAATCTTCTCATTTGACAGCCATGTTGGTTTCTCTGGCAAAATAAGATGTATTTTGTGCCTTGTGGCATTTTTATTATGTCATTTTATACTGGAAGGACAGTATTCTGTATCAAGAAATGGTTATTCTATATATAAGACAACAATAACATCATCACAATACATGTAGGGAAACTTGCAGTAGCCTAACTTTGTGCTGAAGGGCCCCCAGCGTAAACTGAAGAGGTCCCCTTGTGCTGCCCAGTCAATGTGGCGACAGGGAGGGGAGATGCGTCAAGAAGATAGAAATTTTGCTGAAATACTTCAACTTCGCAACTTTTCATCCTTTCTCGATGGCTCCAAATTGAATTGGCTTATTCCAACAAAACGTCATCTTAATAATATTGACATTCTATTCAACAAATACCTCTTACAATTAACTTCCATTTTACCATATCATAAATGTCACCAGACGTTGCAATACATGCATATGTTCCGTTGTGATTGATATCTATATTTTTTATTGTCATAGTGTGGTTAAAATTTCCAAATTCAATATCTCCGGTTTTTATCATGTCCACGGCGTTATCTTCTGCGTCGATTTTTGCCCAACGATATGATGGTGTTGGACTACAGAGGGAAAATGAAAGAGCTGCAAAATTACTGCTCGAAAAGGAATTAACTACAATTACATGCAATTACTTGCTTCAAAAGGTAATTAATTCCTGATTAAAATTACCTCTTTTCAAAAGTAAGTAATTAATTAATTAATAACTTCTTATTAACCGAACGCTAGGTCTGTACAGAGAAATGACGGACCAAGGTCTTTTTCGTACAGACCGAGCCCGTAGCCGTAGGGCGAGGCTTCTACAAAAGGACCGAGGTCCGATATTTCCCTGTACACTCCGAGCAAGCGATAGGTTAATAAAAAGTTTACTGATATGGCATTTATACGTGAAACAAACAATAAGTGTATGATTTGAAATGCATATTAATAGTGTTGCATTCGTTTGTTTTTACGTAATGGACCGCCGGTCCATTTCGGGATAATAATGGATCGCTGAAAGTGCTTCTCAGCCAATCACAATCCGCCATTTCACCGGAAGTGATGCTTGCCATATAATAATTACAATTACAACATTGAACTCTCGAAAAATTAATTAATTAGAGATTACATTTTGCAATGTGGATTGTGAGCAAATGTACTTCTTGCACCAGAAATAAAAACAAGTCGCGTTTAATGATCGGACGTATAGGTGGTTCTACTTCAAAAATCCTTAACCATAATTGCAACATTCATGGAGAATAGACCTTTCCCCTTTTGAGTGAAATTTTGATCTAGACAAGTCTTGGCAAAAATGTCATCACAGCTTGAAAGAGCATCACAAAGTTAGTAATATTCCGAAGTTTCGTTGCGAAATGTTGTAAAATACGGATGATATAGCCTTGCGAAGTGTGCCGTTTTTCAGTCATTTTGTATTACAAATGGGAAATTGATAATCAGTTTGATCATCTGATTATCAATTTCCCGTTTGTAATGCAAAATATGACTGAAAAACGGCAAACTTCGCAAGGCTATATTATCCGCATTTTACAACATTTCGCAACGAAACTTCGGAATATTACTAATTTTGTGATGCTATTTCAAGCTGTGATGAAATGTTTGTCCAGGCATATCTAGATCAAAATTTCACTCATAAGGGGAAAGGTCTATTGGGCACTGAATCTGAATTTCGAAATATAGACAAAGTGATCATAACAGGCACGGCGCAGAGATAACGACTCTTCCTTTCGCATTCTGATAGTTTTTTATGGTATGTAGCATTTATTCCATTTAGAGAAGATTTCAGTATAAGAAAGATATTTCCGTTTTGTCTTGGCAAGCATTTATGATACAGATCGAACGCCTGTATTCTAAAAGCTCACTCACACTCACACTCAATGAGTGGAGGTTTAATCTGAGCTTCTCTTGAGTGTCAATGCTGTTTTTGAATAGCTGGAGGGTGAGTAGTCACATGATAAGGTATGACACTAGCCCTTCAGCTATTCAAAAACAGCAATGACACTCGAGCTCACTTTGAGTGAGCTTTTAGAATGCAGGCGTAACCCTCCAGCTATTCAAAAACTGCACCGACACTCAAGGAAAGCTCAGATTGACCTCCGCTCTTTGAGTGTGAGTGATGAGCTTTTGGAATACATGTCAAAGACTCCATAACGTAAGGAAGACGTAATACCTTCCAGCAGCAGCACAGGTCACGTATACATATTTAGACCCCAAAACGACTTCCCTGTCCTTGATCATTGTTATAATCTTCGGTCCAAAGCTGGATGCATTCACTGAAAAAAAATAAAAATGTTGAAAATAACACATACAGCCGAAGGTAGAACAAATAAAGCAAAGGTGCCAGTGAACATCGTTACTATATTAACACGACACCCTGAAAATATGTTCCATTAATAGAATAAATATTTTGTAGAAAATGGTAAACAATACTTAATTTAACGCAATAAAACACGTATGTTACACAAACGAGTGCAGCGTTTAAACATTTGCACTACATGCAAATCGTACGAGGTTTATATCTCTTTCCCGGATTTCAGCATATTTAATTTATGCCAATCCCGTTGTGCGTTTACACGCTGCGATTTGTCGTGTACGATTCTGATATTCTAGAGTATGTAATGGAATAAGCACGCGTAACGTGGTTGCATTTCAAATTTCGCCATAATTTGAATGAAGAAGAATTGTGGCGTCAGGAGTAAATTTCATACGCCAGGATACGAATCGTATACGACAGAATTTACCAGTTATTATACTAATATCATAAAATATAGTCATGAAATTGTTGCATCCTTGCCTCCTGTTGCATTCAAGCCAACTTTGTGAGATCTGGTCATACTGTGAAATCCACCTGTGAAAACACAGTCCATTATGCATTGATAACCACCATCTTTCCAGCCAAAATCCAACATATCTTGCCTTGTTATAGCGGAGAAGAACAAGGTTCCATCAGGAAGAATTACACGATTGCGATATTCTTTCACAAATCTCATACCAACAGCATGACTATTTCCTCCCCACTTGTAAGAACAACCTCTCATGTAGGAATGTTTTGGGCAACTCAAACGGAAAGGTTGACCTTCAACCACTTGACGAATATCTGGTAGTGCAGAATCACTGCCAAAATCTCCAGCAACTGGAAACAATAACAACGCAAGTGAAATACAAAGTGTATTCCAAAAAGCGAAACCATTCATTAATAAAAAATTAGTTACGTAATCCTTTTAAATTTCAAGCAATTCTTACTGGGTCCTCCAGAGCCCTTTGGGGCTTGAATAAGGTTATTTTACTACAATCTTCACTAAAAATTCGGGTAAACTGTAGAGTGACCCTCCGCCACGAATGAATCGGCCGCATGCGCTTTTGGATGCACTGCATTCAAAAATGAGTACTGTAGGTGAAAAAGCAATCCTAAAATTATTTCATTGACGTATTTCAAAGAATTCATGTATTAGGAGGGAAACTATATATCACTTATTCTTATTGCCTATTAAGCAGTAGCGTAAACAGGGTCTGCATTTTCTTTTTCTCTGAGGGGGGAGGGGGGGAGGTTGGTGGTTTGGAGGGAAAGGGGGAAACAAATTTAAATTGCGAACACGTGTGTCATTGCCGCAAGAACTCTAGGGTAGAGGGTCCGGGAAAATGGTGCCCAGAAGAATATTGGAATTTCCACGGCCTCCAGAACGGCATTTCTCGCATACTTAGACGAGTTTTGAAGTAAAAGTATAACCATAAAAAATATTTTATCCCTGACATTGAAACTCCCTCTCGTCTTTTTCCAGGATTTTAACTTTACAGAAGAACAGTTCTGGAGGTCATTGTGGTTGGGGGAGGGGGATGCTACTGGTATTACATGCAGATATTAAATACATGATCGTAAAACATAAATTTGCCCACCCACATGTTAGTGTGTAGATGCAAGGTTGTAACTATTCTTCCAAAAAGTGTTGCATAGAGAGGTTCAGGTTTGATTGATACTGCCGCTACCTCCCACTGGCTTAATAATACGCATCTGATTGGTTAATCGGATATATTGAACGCATCGTATTGGTTAATAGTCCATTAGTGTAGCGGTAGTGGTAGTGGAAGTTAAAACTGAACGTCTCTATTACAACAAGGCCGCAAAAGGCAATAAAGCCATCAGAACAGAAACTACAGAAAGACCACGATAGCAAATGAGATTGATTTGGTACTTTTGGTCCATTGCCTGTGAAAATCTTAATTCAAGTAGGTGTATATTCTTATTGAAGTAGAAAGGGTACATACATACCTTTGAATCTTACTTTGATCTTTCGACAAAATATTCTTCCAAACGCAGAAGAAACAAATAACTGATAAATTCCTTGGTATCTCCGATTAACATTTCGCGCCTTTACAGTTAGTGTATCACTGTTAGTTGAAATAAAGCCTTTTGAAAAATATTGCGGACTGACAAGATTGCCATTGTGGTACCATTCGTATGTTTTTTCACCGTGTCCAGCCACTGAGCAATATAGACTTTTGAAATCATTTGAACGTCCATCAAAGTCTGCAGACTCTTTTCCAATCTGCAGCTGACATCGTCCTAAAATAATATTAAAGAAAATTAAAATAGATCCGTTTTATGCAGAGCCAAATAATCTTGTCATTTGATGTTTCGATCCGGGTAATGTTTAACGAAAAATTTGAAAGACTGGAAATAGAAGAAGAATTTGTAACAATATCCTATGCTTGGTTGAAAGGAGTTTTGTAGTGGGAAGATTGGAAGAAACATAAGGCATGCAGGTCTTCTCAGTCCAGATTAATTACAGGGGCGTAACGTTGGAAAATTTGTCGCGCGAAATTCGTGAAATACTTTACCTACTGACTAGTAGACTTGCTCCAAGTCTCTCTTTCATTGTCATATAGTATCGATCCACTATAGTGTACATTACATGACGTAGTACGGAGGGGCGGAGCGAGAAAACTGAACCGAAAATGCAAGACTTGCTTTAATTGTTTCCTGTCAGTGTTTATATGTATTGATCTAGCACATGCAGTGTAAATAACATGAGTTCCATTATAGTAAATATACAGAAAGAAATTGAAGGAAAATAATTAAAGCAAGTCTTGCATTTTCGGTTCAGTTTTGAACCGAGATTTTCCGAAGTTGACAAGTCTCTCTTTCTCGCTCCGCCTCTCCGTGCTACGTCATGTAATGTACACTATAGTGGATCGATATGACAATGAAAGAGAGACTTGGAGCAATCTAACTGACTAGTGACTATCGTATCTCGATGATAGAAGTATTTGGACTATTTTCAAAGACAGTTTATTCTTAGACAACTTGTTTGAAGCAACAAAATTCATCTCTCAACATGGCTCGTTGACTATCGAATAATACGTTGAATATGGTTGCACAAAGAGTTTTAATTATAGCAGCGTTTATATTCCACTCGATTCCAGCTATTTGTGCATATATTTTAGTAACGAATGCCGAATGTATATTGAGTGGGGATCAGACGCAGAAAGGATAGCTTGCATGGTATATCTTTGTAGATCATATGAATATTGCGCATCATAGAACCGAGAAGGCAAAAAGCCCTGGGTACGAACTTGACTGACTTAAATTTAGTACTCTGAATAGAGAATACGGGTGCAAACCAAATACAGCAATGCTGATATCATCATTCTGTTTTGCTGGTCAAATATTCAGACATGGAAAGGGCTAGCTAGGTATTGAGTTTCATTCAAATTTATTTTGTTGTTTCTTTCTTCAATGCCTCTCTTTCGTAAACTTTTATACCTTGCGTCCTATAATTATGGCTACGCCATCGCACTTCAGTAGCATGTTTGGTAATTGTGGTTTGGTTATCAATTTATTTACTCTCGGTGTGTTTTGATTCCTAGCTGATAAACAATTAACATAAGAAAAGCGTTACGCTTGTGGAAATAATTATAGTAAATTGGTTTGAACGTGGGAAAATAGATTCTCTTAACCGGCAATAGGCGATGAAACATTTTTTATTCCCGTTTAAATTTTGTTTCCCATATAACCACGCCGATAGAAACTTGTCTGTACTACCGGTTTTATTCCATTGAAAACGACATGATATCTGTATAATTCAATTGAAGAGGTTAAATTCTTTTCGTGTCCTCATTCATACGTGACGCGCAAGAGGCAAGCTCAGAGCATGCGAGGTTGAACAGCTGTTTTGTTCCTTCCAAAAACATATCAGGAGCAACCACAAATGTAAAATCTAGATATACGCTTAGAAGTCACTTGCACAACAAAATAATGCGAATATTATGTTCCATACCAGGGTTCATCACAATATATAAAAAACATGAAAGATCTCTAAAATTTATAAATAAAATTAATTTTGTTACTATATTGCAAAGGAAGAACTACTTTAAAAGGACAGTTCCCATGACTAGTAAATGTGGGCGTGCTTATCTCTCTCGCTGCGTCTAAAGTGCTTTTTTTTTACAAATTTGAGGAGCTAATTACAAGAGCACACAAAAGTGCTAAAAATAAGAGCACCTGCCACAAACAGTGAAATATGCAATGAAAATTCCACTGATGCTTCTATAAAATTGTATAACATGATTTTTGCGAAGAAGTATTAGAAAAAATAAAAAGTTGGGATCTCAAGCCGCTTTTATGTAGTTTATCGGCACAATATTGGCCATATCGAAACGGCGCACACTGTTATTGATTACCATACCAACGGCAGTCAATATGTCATGTTTGGTAACAATTTCAAACTCTTTAGTCTTTATACAGTAGAAATTCTATTCTATTATCTTTGTCTCAAATTTTATAATTGCTCAAAATTTCCGATACAGTACATCGTAAATTTTCCGGCATCTTCTCCCAAAACGGAGGGGAGCATGCAGCTGGTTTGAAACAAACTGCATGTGCTGTTTGGTACGTCATATTATCACGAGAACACTAGGTCAAACCACTAGCGGAACAAAGCCATCAAACGAGCTTAATACATTATTCTTTATTTTTTCATTATTCTTTCATTATTCTTCCTGCGAGAAATTTGAGGTAATTTTTTCAGTTTATATTTGTTCTCAGCACAACAGTAGCAAAACGGCATTAAGAGTATTTATTATTTATTTAAAAAATTCCTGGTTTCTGATTGGCTAACAGCCAACTGTGAAATTGTCATATCAACTCAATGGCTAACCAAATCAGTATGGATTTTTCACATTCATATTAGCAAAATGACGTCGAAGAGTCAATATGAACAAAATTTGGACGCGTTTGCGCCATATTACTATGACGCGAGAATCATATTGACTCGCTGACGCCATTGATATGACGACGTCGACGGCTGCCGAAGGACTAAGGAATTGTTTTTTTCTTAATAGAAATAAAATATACAAATGGCTTCTTCCGTTTGTTTTTAATTTTTTAAATTCGGTTTTCGCACAGTATGAAGAATTATCAAGCCCTCAGTTTTCCGTTATCAACCTCAGCTCTCGGCTTCGGTTGATAACGGCAAACTTCGGGCTTGATAATTCTTCATATCGTGCTCAACCTCATTCAATAATTGTTAAATATACAGTAGGAACAATGGTGGCTGCAAAATGCTATAAACAAACCTCGATCCAGTATAAAAATATTTAGTCAAAAACTATTTCAAAAACTAGTTTTTTATTGTTGAACATTTTTGAAAAAATGGGCATGAAATATAAAGATCGTACAAAGCTTCCACTACTGCATGTTGCTCCTTAAAAACCGCAAGGCAATTTGAATAGGCACAACGTAATTTTGAAAAAGTTAAAAAAAAAATTTTTTTAGTCTTCATTTGTTGTCCTTTTCAATAACGTTTAATCGGTAATTTTTTACTCATGACCGCTTAAAGCTAATTCAGAAACGTAACTGACATGACAAAATTAACCTGCTGGTTTTCTTTGTTAAGTTGTTCCTAATATATATAATATATATATAATATACACGTCGTTATATAGAGATTTTTTCTTACGGCCAAAACAGTCAGAACGCAACACAGTAGGATTCAAATAACTTGATCAAAACATGGCGCTATAATGATCATTGAATCAAACCTTCATACGATTGATAGCAATAAAACTCGTACTCGACTGCGATATATATTGGCGCCAGTTTTCTTGTCAGGCAATATACAGGTAGATTTTATTAAATTATCATCGCCCACGCTCAAATAATAATTGTAGTAACACAAATGGTGCCATAGCGACCGAGAACACCTGCTCTTGAATGCGTGTTACGTACGGGCACTTAGTAAAAGTACAGGATGTGAAAAACAACCAACATAGTTTGTTGTTATTTCTGAAATAAACTGTGAGACAAACTCCGAATAAAAATTCCATTTGGGGCTTCGGTTGTGCAATTGTTAGAGGAAGAGTCTCGTGGATTCGATTCTCGCTGCAAACACATGACATGCACTTACTGTATGTGAAAAGAGTCTCTCTACCGAAGGTCGTGGGTTTTTCTCTGGGTACTCCGGATTCCTGACTTTCCTCCCACAGAAAATGTTGACAGGGTGAGGTGCATGGGGGTTGGAGGTTGGGAGGGGGTAGCGATTAGCACCTAAGATGAAATAGCCCCTTACTGCATGACCCTTCCACTGTAGCCGTGCTCCCTGATCAGATGCATGAGTGATATGGTGGCTACGAGACGGGCGCCCTAGCTTCGACTCGATCATGAAGGTCGAGCTGCGTCCTTCGAAATTCAGCTTAGCTCTCGCGGTCCCAATGGACCATTTGCATTATAGACTACATTTTGGTCTAGATAAAAATTTCATCACAGCTTGAAAGAGCATCACAAAATTAGTAATATACCAAAGTTTCGTTGCGAAATGTTGTAAAATGCGGATAATATAGCCTTGCGAAATTTACAGTTTTCAGTCAATTTTGTATTACAAACGGGAAATTGATGCCCCAACACCCGATTGGGCTGTCAATTTCCCGTGCGTAATACAAAATGACTGAAAAACGGCAAACTTCGCAAGGCCACATTATCCGCATTTTACAACATTTCGCAACGAAACTTTGGAATATTACTAATTTTGTGATGCTCTTTGAAGCTGTGATGAAATTTTTGTCTAGATCAAAATGTAGTCTATAATGCAAATGGTCCATTACTCACTTATTCATTTTGAACTAATTCGATATTTCATCAAATAAGGGATACAAGAATCAACAGTAATATTTCGAATTTATATTATTACCAAGAGTTGTAAGATTGAACTTTTATGAGATGGTTTCATACTTTATTTGTTTCATGAAATTTGTTTTGTTCTGAGGATATTTATACAGAAAACGCTGGAAATATAATATCAGTTTAAATAACTTATCGATGTCTGTTGTGCATACTGTATGCATATATACGTCTAATTTGTATCTCAATCAAAAACTAAAAAATTATACGAACCGTATTATATATTACTATATCAGATGTAGCTATATTATTAGTCTTATGCCCCTTAAAATAAATGGCAAATTTGAGTGTCGAAATTCGAAAAATTAGATGAATAATCAAATCATGACTTATAACGAGAATACTAGACTCAACAGGGTTTTAATCTCGAATGATTCGCGACATTGAGTCTCATCTCAAGCGGTCTTAATTAAAACTTCTTGAAATCTCGAATTCTCTCCCGATCAGTTTCTCGCTTTCCCCTTGCCTTCTTTGCCAGATAATCGTTATTGAGACATCGTGGATATTGTGCAGCGGCCTCTACGAGCCACGTATTCCAGTTCATTTTCAGTTTAGGTCTGTTCCACTAATGTGGAACAACGTAGTGAATAAATTATATGTATATATACAACTGCTTACCTGATTTAAAATTCAGCGTGAAGAGAAATAACGATGTGAAATATATAAAGGTTTTCAGTTTTATAAACAATCCCCATGCCATTTCCATGTTGTTTCTGAAAAGAAGGACAAACTAGTTTGACATATTATTTCCACATGACGTAACGTTTGAACTCAAATATAGTAAACTGACATGAAAATACAAGATGATGATCTGTATTTACTCACGCTCAGCCAATGAACTGTTTACTATAATATTCAGTATGCAAATTTCAACTCAAGTACGTATGTTGCGTTTGCAAATTTTGATTTAGCTAAGATAATGTTTCACTTAGCTCTTAGTAATATTTCCTATATAGTTGTTGCTACATCAGAGCAAATCCATAACATACGAGTTTCCGGACGAGTCCCTAAAATTTTGCATTACAATACGAGAAAAGTCAAAGCTCATTCAATTCGTTCTTCATTGAAATGCATTATTATTTTAGGCATCACCACGTGGTGACAATTAGTGCAACTAAATTTGTTTACATACAAACTCGAAAAACATTATTAATTAAGTCAAAACAATAATCATGCTGGTGAATTAATTTACACTACTCACTAGGTTCTTCGACAGACTTACGCGTGTATTCTAAAAGCTCATTCACACTCAAAGAGTGGAGGTTCAATCTGAGCTTCCCTTGACTAGTCTTGAGTGTCAGTGATGTTTTTGAAAAGCTGGATGGTGAGTAGTCACATATAGTAAGGACTAAGGTACGAGACTTTTCAGCTATTCAAAAACATCCCATCACTGATATACTTAAGCTAAGGGAAGCTCAAATTGAACCTCCACTGTTTGAGTGCGAGTGAGCTTTTAGAATACAGGCGTTAGTCGACAAGCTTTCACGCCCGTATTCTGAAAGCTCACACTCAATGAGTGAAGATTCAATCTGAGCTTCTCTTGAGTGTCAATGCTGTTTTTGAATAGCTGGAGGGTTAGTGTCGTACTTTACTATGTGACTACTCACCCTCCAGCTATTCAAAAACAGTATTGACACACATTGAATTAGAGAAACTCACTATTAAACCTCCATTCATTGAGTGTGAGTGTGCATGAGTGAGCTTAGAGAATACGGGCGTATGTTTTGGTGCTCAAAGTGCATGCACTTACAATGTAAGGGCCCGTCTACACGTAACCGCGGATTTGTATCGGACAAAACATTTTTTGCGGATTAAAAAAAAGCGCGTGTCCTGCACACTCATCCGGCGGATTGGTTGCGTTTTCGACCGTTCACGCGTATCTGCAAAAACGATATGAATGCGCTCTGCAAAGCAAGCGCTATCGAATGTAATAAGCCCACGATGTAGTTGTTAGTGTTATTTACTTATTTTCACTATGATCTTTTGCTTGCAAGTCGCAAGCACGCTTTGGTGGAGCGACGAACGCGCGAGCAAAACCTGGCAATCCGCTAATCACTTCCTCGAAAATTCCTTCGGTTTTGTTGCCAATTGTACATATGCAGAGACGGAAAACATTGCGAAATCTATTCCTAATTGGTGCATGTACTGTATGTTAGCGCATACTAACAAGGAACGTGTCGAAATCTGAAGAAAAATTGATTGAATCGAAGAGGAAAAATTAGAGCGATACCTGGCTTTGTTTGGACAGAAAATATAGTCGAGCTTCTTTTAAATGTATATAGATCAGCGTGGACGAGATACTTTTCTAATTTCTGACCGTAATGTGTGTTATTAGCGTGGATGCATCTTAATTTTCATCTATTTAAGTCATCGTTTTCCAAACTGCATCCACACCCGTTTCGTTGAATTCGTTACGTTTTCGCAGGATACAAACAAATCCGGATACGTTTGGATGGGGTCTAAACCTCTTCCAAAGACAAACATTCAAAGCAGTTTGGATGAAAATTGTATGACACTAATTAACTCGATTTAAGTGCCAACGTAACTGCACTAAAGTTACTGTTCGCATACACTGTTCACTGATAAAATTTACTGTAATTGCAGCCGGTCCCATGCAATCCTATAGCCCCAAGGCCTACAGTAGCTGTTTTATAGTAATGGATGGCATACTAGCACTAATAAACTGCATATACAATCCGTGATCATGAAGGAGTTCGCGATTCCAAAACTCTCATGGCCATGCATAATTATAGATTAATTTTTTATCACCCATTGGTTTTTGTAAACTTGTAGAAGCAATTTGCGGTTCAAACACAACTAGTATAAACACATTTATTATTGAACGCTGTACTTAATATGAAACCGATATATAATATATTATAGCTAACTGAGTTCATAATACGAGTTTTGGGGGGATGTTGACAAGACGTTTTTTGATAATCCGTGACAACTAACTAATTAATTAAAGAGTTGTTGTTATACACTCAGAGTAACATCACAAGCATCATATTCACCTGAGTACATTACACGAACACAGAAAAACCATGATAATTAAAGCGTGTTTCTAAGAAAACTGCGGTGCTTGATACACATTAGCCTGTATACAGACGTTACTCTCGACGAAGCGCGAGAGAGAACGTCTGTGAGTTGGATGAAGATTCCTTGTTCTGGTCACGTGGATCTTCCCCAAATTTGGGGAACGGCCTCCGATTGCACAGTGCTTTATTTGAATAACTTATGACAAATGAAGCTAATTCATTGGTTAATTGATAATTAGCATGCGTTTAAAACAACAGCACAAGAATTTTAAATTCAGAGATTTCCTCAAGAATCAAAATTTCCTTCTGGGCATACAAAAGTTTGAAAGACTTGAAATATAATCTGTAAATATAATATTTTGCATATATTTCTCGATGAAGAGATTTGTTTTGAATGCGAACAATGCTGACGCATGCTAAATGCTTGCTAATTATCAATTAACCATAATAGCTTCATTTATCATAAAGTATTCAAATAAAGCACTGTCCAATCCAAGGCCTTTCCCCAAATCTGAGGAAAATGTACATGACCAGAACAAGGAATCTTCATCCAACTCTCGCTTCGTCGAGAGTAATGTCTGTACACAGGCGCTAGTACACATTCGAGTTAGTTTGTACGCAAATGACAGAACATTTCCTTCCTTGTATTCATTTATATAGAGCCGAGTAGCGAGCGAATACAAGCAGCCCAGTCGAATTGTAATCAAGACCCAACGTTTCGACATTCAAGTCTAGTGTCTTCATCAGGGGTGATCTAAAGTTGCAGCTCACGGGCCGCTTTTCAAATCAAGGTACTGATTGGTCTACTGATTATCTCTCGTTCTTACAAATTTCGACGCGTGTTGTTATAACAGTGTAGAAACCATTATAGAAACACAGAAAATATATCTGTCTCTTATATATATCTCGATATATCGTATATATATATATATATATATATATATATATATATATATATATATATATATATATATATATATATATAATTTTTTTTTTCCGGATATCGTTTTTTGTCCCGCTAAATTTCGCGCCTTGTCAAAACAAAGATGGCCGACTCGAGGTTCGTATTGGTTCATGTCGACAGTTTTATCGAAGAAAACAAGAACGATAATACAAAATTAAACGAAAGACTTAAGTTGTATATTATTTATATGAATGGTCTATTTATTTTCTAAAATCATATTTGTTCAGTAAATGATGAATTTTTTTGAATTCTGAAATGATCCTATTTTTTCAAAACTGTTTATTTTTGGGTGTCAAACCCTGGATAAAGGTACAAGTATATAATAAATAGGTTATCGTACTCGGGACTCGGTGATATCAGTTTTATCGCTCTCGGGACGATATCACAATTGTCCCTCGCTCGCTGCGCTCGCTCGTGCAGACAATTGTGATATCATCCCTCGAGCGATAAAACTGATATCACCTCATCCCTTATATGATGACCTATATATATATATATATATATATATATATATATATATATATATATATATATATATATATATATATATATATATATATATATTGTAGCAACATATACAATTTTTAAGATTAATATATATATATATATATATATATATATATATATATATATATATATATATATATATATATATATATATATATATATATATATATACTTTTACGTTATGGTTGTCTCTATATCTGAGAGATTTTAAAATCTTATTGAAGACAAATTGTTCGTGTAGAAACTACCGAAAATTATCGAACTTGAAAATATCATGGTAACAACTAGCTGCTGACGCATGATCGGTATTTTTATTAATCTTTCTCATGACACCACACATTTGCTATTGATTCATTTTATTGATGTGCTTTGTTGTTTGATGAGTTTAATGATTATTTAAAGTACCAGCTTATAAAGTCTTAACTGAAAAGCATCTTATAAAGTCTTAACTGAAAACCAACTTTTGGCAAAAGATTTAATTTTGTATTTCTTAGAGCGCGGCATATGTTAATTAGCTGACACGCGATGTTTTTCACGTTTGAAGAAGGTTTAATATTTACCTTTAAATAGGTTTTAAAATTTCTTAGATATATTATAAATGGCACCATGATGTTCAATGTGTTTAACTATACTGGCGACTAAAAATGAAATTCAGTGTCAGGAAATTCAGTGTCAGTCAACATGTGTGACATGAACAACATAGCTATAGGATTAATTACATCATTCTCATTATATATTTCATGCGCGAATGCCTTTGGATATATTCCAAATTATGGATCGTTACATTACACTACAGTATTATTCAGCTCACTCCCCATTGGGGTTTTCCAGTGACCAATTACATCAAGTATTACGATTACCGCTTATGTTACTTACTTAGCCTAGACTATTTATCTTTCCAACAATCGAGATATTACTTTCTTAGCTGTATTTATCCCAACCCTTTGAACTTTCCCTGTGGTAGGAAACCGGAGCACACGGAAAAAGCCCACGACTTTTGGCAGAGCGTTGACTGACTCTTTTCACATGAGTCCGTAGCGAGAATCGAACACACAATCTCAGAGCTGAAAGGGGCTTGTTCTCATGACTGCGGCACTGCGCCACCGAAGTCCCATCGTTGTATTGAATTGAGATATGACTTCCATTATTACGAGTATTTTAAGCTCAACCGTAGGCTTGTTATGGAACAAAGCTCGCGGCTCGACTGCGGCTAAACTGAAGGACGGCGATGTCATAGATGCGAAAATTCGAGAAATTGTTGTGAGAGAGTTGAACGACATCATGGCGAATTGATGATCTTTCACGTGTAAATTTACTCAGCAGCTCCCGATTCCTGAAAGAAGGAGTAGATTTAATCTACGTTTCTGTTGATAAATCAAAGCTGGAGAAAGCTGTGATGGACCCAACTCAACAAGACCGTGGGCGTGGTGAAACATCAAGAATGTCGAGCGGTGTCCGCGAGTCTTGGATCTTAGTCAACGAAGCCTTGGAACTTTCTCACGCCATGGGAGAGTTAAAAATCTACTCTGACAAAGAGTTTGAATCCGCTAAAGAGAGGTTTAAAGATGTTTGTAAGAGAGCAACCAATGCTTTCTGCAATGCGGCATTAAACATTAACGATAAAATCTTCGCCGCCAATCTACGTGTTGTTTCTGAGATACTGGAATGCCTCGATAGTCTTCAAACCGCCATCACAGGGTGTCTGTCGTTTCTTCAAGATCTGCATATAGCTTACCAGCTATCCGTGGGATGTTCTCCGTTTATCTCAATGGCGGTGTCAAGTCGTTGTTGGGTAAAGCAGAACGAGCAGAGAACGTAAAATCTATGATGTTGATCTGGCTATGTTTTGTTTAATCTTAAATTCAAATTCATTCGCACACTTGCTGACAGGTTAATTTAAGGGACTGGTCATAAAGTATCTGCAAGGGTGGGCTGGAGTGATTTGGGATGGGCCATGGAAAATCTTTGGGCAGTTTTGATGGACCGCCAATTTTTTTGTATGTCCACGGTTGGGCCACCAAACAAAAACCCATGCATGTCTACTTCAGAAAATAAAGATATTAATAACAAAAGTAAACAAAACTATCCAAATTATCAAATGCAGATGATGCTACTGAAGCCAGTACTTTGTTTATACAACAACAAGAAGTGCTCGAATCACAGCAAGTACAACCATGCAACTGGAGAGCAGCTCAGTGTCAATACAGTGCCGTGTATATTTACAATGTTCATACCTGCAAGTCTTTGATTATTATAAAAGTGTATTTTCCCAATTTAGATTGGGTGGGTCTTGAAAAATGTTTTGTAAGATTAGATGGGCTTTGAAATTTTTATTTACCATCCTAAGATGGGTCACCGAACTTATTGGCAAAATTTGTGATTTACCTCCAGCCCACCCTAGTCGTTACTTTATGACCAGTCCCTAACATGGCCTGGCATTGAACTTACTGATCGCAGTTTTAACCCAATATTAGATTGGCAGGAGGTTTCCACAAGAAAGTCTATGGGTGATGAATTGGGTCAACCTCCCAAGCTGCTAATACTTGATGACGGAATGTGTCCACTTTTGTGGGAATGTGGTTGTTGGAGACCTTCGCCGGAGAGATAACATCAAAGTGACTTCGAGAACAGCAGAAGGCAAGGTGATTAAATTGCCAGATTCCAGAGAAGGTGAAATTATCAAGCAATGTATCGCAGGGCTCGCTGTTGATAAGAATAACAACGTTTATGTTGTTAGATTGAAACACGTACGGAAAATAGCGGCGATGTGCGAAATTCCTGGCTGAATGTACTGGATGAAAATTATAACGTAAAACGCGTTTGTTGGTTTGATTTCCTTCAGGTTACATGTACACAGGGTCTTAGCCAGAGGGCCGTGTTGGCCGTGTTATCGCGGCCAAAAAGGGAAAAACACGGCTAGATAAAATGAATGCGGTTTCATTATTTATATAAGGCTGTGTAGGTTCATAAAATAACAGACAGAATTTCTTCCTATTCACTGTATACGTTGTAAGAAAGTTTGTAAAATCTACGGTTATTGTTGAAATTGGCGAAAGTGATCTGCATGTGATGTTTTAATGTTTTGGTGGATAATGGGAACTGTATGATGTTACAATGGTTTTAAATACCCCCAAGAGTTACTGAAAAAACTTAATATTTTAATGTCAGTGCGTAATATATGAGCGTATGCTTGCCTTGTATTTGGTTGCAAAGCATAGAACAACCACAGGCATGGTCTGTTGTTGGCGACCATAACTAAAACCGCAAATTTGGCTATTTGAGGTAATTGACATGTGCACACCCTGGTCATTTAGAAACACGCCCAAGTTCTAAAATCCCAGCTAAGACCCTGCAAGTGATGTACAGCCTCCGATAGTGCTTATTTCGTGATGACCGCTATAAACAAGAACAATAATATCATCATGATCAAAGGCCGTGATCCTCATGTTTATGTCTGTGACAATGCCGTGGGACAATTGAAACGCATATTCGAAGGACACACCATTGGCGTACCTGCTGGTTGGGTATTTCAAATAAAGATGAAATCATGATATCATCACGCGATGACAAGGATGTTAACTTCTACTCCGAGAAAGGAAATCTGAAGTCGACAATAAAACTACCAGAAGGTCACAAGGACCGTGGGATGGCATTTCACGATGCCATTCGTAAAATAATTGTCTTAACCTATGTCATGGAGAAAGATTCATACTTCCTTGTCTGTTACACTGAGACAGGCGAACTGCAAAGCTCAATGTTGATTTGTAAGACGAGTTATGCCGAAACCTGACCATCCATCACATCTCATCCAAGTGGTCCTGTTGCTGTTGTAAGAAAGAAAAGCCTCACATTTAAGCAGATACTTCCATTATGTGTAAATGAGTACGTCCTCAGAAATGTGTATGGCGATTGGCGATAATACAACAATAGATTTTCCAGCACAAAACGTTTGGGAACAATGATCCAGTGACTGGAGAACATTGGCCGGTATAGCAGTGAGAATAATAAAACAAATTATTAGCTCTGGACCATACATGCATGTGTATAGCTTGGGAACCTTTTTACATCTAGCCCAAAGAGTTTACGCAGTTAAATTAAGATTGATAATTTTGTATATCCTTAAAGTAGAAATATGAATTGACGTTTAAACGTTCATAATTAAACAATATATAGATATATATTGTTTAATATATAATTAATATATGCTTAGCAGTACAACAATATATCCTTCGCAATTGCACGCAGATAATGTACTCATATATTAGTAATGTCAAACTAAGGCATTTTAAGCATAGTATATATTTTGGTAATATGGAACATTTAATTTGGCATTTAATATAATTAGTTAAGGTGTGGAATAAAAGTGAGTTCAATTTTAATGTACATATTTCAGTCAAAGAAAACAATAAAGTAGAAACATTGAAATGAAGTTTTGACCAGAGTTTTGACTTGTTTGTTTTCTTTCTTGAACTCTGTATACAGGTAGGTTTCAGTGAAGTATTTTATATCGTGCTACACATGATGGTCAATTTCAAATGTATTGACAATTATGAGAGTGGCAAATGATGCTAAATGTTTCCAGTACACGTATTTGTTACCAAACATAAGATCAATAAATATAGTGAACAATTAAGTTACACATGTGTTAAAAATCCTTCCCCTCAGTATTGACCATCATGTGCTGAACTGTCCTCGCGCCCAAGGCCTGTACCCAGGCCTTCTGCGCTTTCTCACAATAAAGAGAAACACTAACTCGTTCCTAATCCCTTGCCAGCGTTGAATGACGTTACATTATTCTCGATTAATCATAATTATCTCGATTAATTATTCGCATTGCAAAGGCATTTTATTAATAATCGTACATTATTCTCGATTATTTTCAGTTCAAAATCATTCTTGATTTTTGCAAACTTTAGACTTGAAATTAGGGTTTGGCATATAATTTTTCATGGAATCCATGATGCACAATGATGCACAGGTCTGGTTTGTTTTCCTCAATAATGGCCGCGTTTCGTTTCGGTATGTTAGGGGACTGGGACGACTCAAACTTTAAGTTGAAATTTCGGATTGAAAGAGACTTTGTAATGCCCATTGTTCAATTTAGAACACAATATCCTGCATAACTTACTTCATAGCGACGTGTCCTTCTCTTGTTGTAAATAGTTCCTTTTACGTTATATTGCTAAATTTTTTTCATATTTATTTTGATTCAATTTTCCCATTTAATAATTCTTTATCAGAGTATATATCGATTATCTTTGAACCCATAGTTTATCAGAACCATAACCTCTACTTTCACTACGACATACACCGGTACAACTTCACGGAAATTATTGACTATTATTATAGTATTATGAAACTATGTGCATAGAATAAAGATCCATATAGAAGGGCCACTCAGGGGTGCAACGTGTCCTCGTTTTTTTATGCAAAAATATGCAGTTTACTGGCCAGAAGGCGGAGCAGCCAGCCAGTACAGCGTGTTTATTGGCCAGAAAATGTCATTGACTGGCTAGGAAAATGGCGGCCAACATGCGTAATGCGACATGCGCGAGGACAGAAACTTCAAAGCTTCCGACGTAAGTGGCCCTTCTATATGGATCTTTATTCTATGCTATGTGCAAGAAAAATTACATATTAATTATTGCAAAGGTCATTGCAATTTGTTTTGTGACTTCGTCATTATTGTGCATTAACTCTCTAATAATGCGAGGAATGATTTCAACTCAAGTGTTATATATGCTGTTAACCTGGGAGCGGGGGAGGCGGGGGGGGGATGCTCGGGGACATTTTCCCTTGCGAATATTTTAAAATCTAAATTTTGTGTTAAATCTCTCCGTTTTGTGGGTCGTTTATGACAGCACTGTTATACATGGGTTTACAATTTTTTTTACACTGCATACAAATTTTTGGGCATGCATACTCATTAGCAATTCACGCGGAATTGCTTAACCGCTCGTATTCTTGGTCACATGACGACACTTTAACCTGACGTTTCACAAATATTTCACAACTGGTTATATCTACTGTAGTACATTAATGACCATTAATGTTGTCTGTGCATGTATACAGGCTTAAATCGTTATGAGTAAGGTAGGTCTGTCCAAGTTTCTATTCAAATGTTAAAGATCTCATTTGCTACCGCCACGTTGTCTTTTGAAACCAACTAACTATTTTAAGGAAACCATGGAAGATGTTATTATTAAGTGTTTAATCACAATCAACTTGTATGGTGTTTATAAGGTACACAGCTAAAAACGATCAGGTCGTCGCAATATTGATGAAAACGGGATTGAACAATGTTGTGCGGCCCACATTGTTCACAGTTGTCAACAACATTGAACAATATTGTTACACCCGATTCAGGCTCAAAAATATTGTTCAATCCTGTTAAACAGCAAGGGCCGGTTGTATAACTGTAGCTAACGTCAATCACTGTAGTTAAATCCTCAACTGCAATTGGTTAACTACATGATTTAACTGCGTTGCACAAAACGTAGTTAGTCAGATAGTTAACTAATCACATAGTTAACTGTGCGTGGGGAGTTTAAACGCAAAATTACATAAAGTAAGCAGTGATTAACGACCGCTGACACGCATTTTCACATGATTGTGGACTCGTATTTTGCAAATAGGCGGGAAATTTATTCAAGACAGAAAAAATAAACACGAAAACAAGGAAAAACCGCCACAAAAATCATAAAAGAATGCAGTTTTTCCGTGAGATGTCTACGTTAAACCAAGGTGTAGCTGTTTGGCAATTATAATTATTTCACGGGGCCGGTTGTAACTGAAAACGTAACTAGCGCTAACTGTAGTTAGTGCTAACCACTGTAGTTAAATCCTTAACTGTAATTACAGTACGGTTTTGTTTGAGATAGACTATTATGAGGGTCCTTAAAGGGGGGTCCCACTCCCATTTCCCACCTGAAATTATGGCAAAATCCCAGTCCCATAGAATAAACAGTTTTAAGACCTTTTAAGCAAGTGGCGGACACTTTATGAAATATGGGGGGGGGGGGGCTCGTGCCGAGCCTTATATACAAGGTTGCGGGTTCAAAACCAGGCCGCGGCGGGCAGAGTTTTCTGCTTGCGCGCGGTCTGGAAATTATGAAATTCTCACTCGAGAACATTTTCTCCCTATCATATTGAAGGTAGGACATTTATCGAAGGTAGCAGAAGAATTCATTTTAGAAAGACATCTAAAATCTGCTATTTTGAAGATCCTAGACCCGAAACAATTTGGCGTTGTTGCCCGGTCGTCTACTACTGTGGCCCTTGTTTCAATGCTGCACCAATGGCTACAAGCTGCTGATCAAACTGGTAACTTGGTTTCCATAGTCCTGTTTGATTTCCGAAAAGCATTTGATCTGCTTGATCATAATCAATTGATTCTTAAATTGAAATCCCTCGACCTTTCACCTCAAATAGCTAATTGGATTATCGATTTCCTAATTAATCGGAAGCAAAGGGTTAAATTAAACAATGGTTGTTTCTCCGATTGGAGTAACGTTCGCTCAGGGGTACCACAAGGAACAAAGCTCGGCCCATGGCTGTACATTTTAATGATCAACGACTTAACTACACCAATAACAACATCTTGTGAAAGTCTGTGGAAATATGTGGACGATACAACCTTGTCTGAAACAATTTCTAAAAAAGATCAAAGTCGTATCCAGGAATCAGTTGACGCAGTACAAACGTGGGCAATTTCGAATATGGCTGAATTAAATGAGGAAAAGTGTAAAGAATTAAGAATCGACTTCTCACGAGAACCAACTGAAAATACCTCTCTCCATCCTATTTTCATTAACCACAAAGAAATCGAAGTTGTTATAGTTATGCAAAAACCCTTGGTCTTACTGTCAGCAATGCCTTTAAATGGAAAATGCATATCGATAACATTATATCAAAAGCTAGCAAACGTTTACATTTAATAACACAATTAAAAAGAGCGCAAGTTCCTGTCAAAGATTTGATCCAAATATATTGCGCCTGTATTCGTTCGACGCTAGAATATGCTTCGCCTGTTTTCCACAACTCCCTACCGCAGCACCTGTGTTCAGATATCGAAAGGATCCAAAGACGGTGTTTAAGAAGGATATTTCCTGAATGCTCTTATGAGTTATGAAGAGACGCTCGAATTAGCCAATCTAGAAACTTTACGAAACAGAAGAGAAGCAGCCTGTAAAAAACTTTTCCTTCAAGCACACTTGGATACCAAGCATAAACTACATCAAATGATCCCAGAGGGAAACGGGTGTATATATCCCTTAAGGAAATGTCATAAATTTCTAGTCCCTAAGTTTCGAACAGAACGTTTTAAGAACTCCTTCATTATATCTAATAGTATAAGTGTATAAATTCTTAAATTTATTTCGTGTCAATTATATAGCATGTATAGTTTTTATTGTAAATATAGTTAGTTCTTTGCATGAAATAATTCAATTGTAAATACTCGTAAGCAATTCAGTTATACAAACTGTAATTTACGATCTGATCAAACCCGTTCTATCTATCTATCTCACATATATATATATATATATATATATATATATATATATATATATATATATATATATATATATATATATATATATATATATATATATACAGAGCGACAGAGAAGCTGAAAAGTGTTGCAAGCTTTAAAATATTTCCACTATTTTCATTTCCACTAATTTGCCGAGTTATTATATTGCTAGATCTTGTTCCCTGCCACGAACGTACCCCCTCGTGTTCGCTGGCACAAACGTCCTCTCTCTTTTTTGCCCCCACCAACGTACCCATACACACACTATTCTCGTATTTGCATGAATTAGAAAATCCATCTTAAAGTGCCCTCCCCACTCCTTCCTGTGGCGCCGCCATTGAAACAACTAACCATGCATTTTAACCCACCATTTTAGTGTCCTTCCTTGGGAAAAAATGTTGACTGTTCTACATTGGAAATTCTACGTAATAAGCTAGTAAGAACATTTGAGCACGAAATCCGGTATAGAAGAATCCTATGGTATATAGACCCTTATATATTTGTCTAAACTGAATGTATAATATCAACTATATATTTGCATGCGTTTCAAAATTCCATATTCAAGAAACCCATCTACTATAGATATTTTAATTAATACTATTTGAAGCATTTTTCGATGAGATGATATTAAGTTATCTTACTTGCATTATCGGAAGTCAGTCTGGTCATGATAATTGAATGTTTATAATATCGTCGTTTTTGAAGTGTATGACTGGTCAACTGACAACTAGACCACCTACGCTAAAGCCTGAAGACACATGTGATCAGGAAGTTTATCTTATAAATAAGTTTTGTTCTCGCGATCGCCTGCTTAGACCGTTCATGATCTTATTTTATTTCCGACCGTAGTCACATTGTTAAATGCTCGAGGCTTTACATTTTCAATTCAGTTATGTAAACGTTCAGTTCATTAATTTTATGGAAAACAACTAATGATGAACACGTGTTCATGGCGAAATGATGAATTGATCTTAGGTAATTTTCCGGCCAACCGGTTACGCAAAACAATCATATGATATTTATATAGGTTATTTTTAGTAAGAAGAGCCATAATTATGACTCTGCATTACTCCATTAGTGTAATGAGACCTGAGCTGAGAGGACAGAATTCAGAAAAATGTTATTCTTTATAATGTATCTTTGCTACATATACAGTGTGTATATAACAAGTATAGCCCTTTAAATTCAAATTAACGCTAAATCTAAATGTAGTGATTTGATTGTTCTCAACTGCTTTGAGTTAATGATACGCGACGAAAACATGTCTTATTTACAAAAGAGATCAATTATAACTTCATTTTTGATGTTGCTTGTACTCCCCAGGGTATTTCATTGAGTTGTTCGTGCATGTCCCATAGCCCCAAAAATTATGCGGAAACTATAGTTAAATGGTTGAAGTGGAAAACAGACAAAACATGGTCAACATGCTTATCCAAATGCAGTTTTGAGGGACGATCGAGTACTTTCACAATCCTGCTTAGCATTTTGGAAGAACATTTTCCATTTATGAGATGTATTAGCTATACTGACACGCATGCGCACTTTCGTCATCACAGATTCAAACGAAAAATTTGTCTAGATCAAAATTTTGTCTAGATCAAAATTTAGTCTATTACGCAAGTGGTCAATTGAACAAAATAAAATAAAATAGAGAAACACCATATTGTTGCCATTGGACTACAATTCTGGGCAATGTTTCAGATATTAATGCTGGATAAAAAATTGCAGTGAACCATGCTGGGAAAATAAACAACTTAAAACCCCGCGTTGATGGAAACTGAGCCATATACAAAACAATTATTCAAATTTTTAACGTGGACGTAATTACAGCAAGTCTTGTGTAAACAAAGTCAAATATTGGCACCGCTATATGTACACTCAACATATCGAATTTGTGTTTGAGATTGATGTTCTTCAAAAACCACTTGAAAACGTTTCATGTTGCCAATCTATAGTGACAACCTGACTTAAAGATTCTGCAAGCGCTGGCATGTATAAGTTGTGAGAACGGATAGTCTTAGAAAAATAATAAACACTACAGAAATGACGTTTATCATCCAGTATGTTCATGTCAGCTATACTCAGCTTTTTAGTAAACATGTAGCGTATCATTTTCCTGTTTTTCTAATAGATTAGCTCGCTGATAATAATCGTATTCGCAACCGGATAAGATCTAGAAACGTCTATTATTTGTTTTATTAAGAAAAAAGCTAGCGTGTAATAAGTTTGGAGGAATGTTTGCAAATTTTCTGCGACTTTTATTTGTCATTTGTTGTACTGACGCGCTTGAATAATTTATGCTATGTACTGTAAAGCTTTTACAATTAAAATTTAAAAAATACTGCTGGCCATTTGTTTTTCAAATCATTGTCAACGGCATTTTAAAAGGTATATTACGCGATTCAGGGATGGAATTTAGGGATCATGCAATTGCTCTAGAAATGAAAACAGTCTTATAGGTTTTCTATTTTGAAACCACATACCGTATAAAATAGCATTTCCATCCTTAATTCCAAACATTGTCTGCTACTGTCATACGAGAACTGAATAAACATTCAGTTGTTGATATGTTTTGTCTCGGTGTTATCTGAACTTTTATTACAGAATAGAACTATGGAACATAAAAATTCGCTTTGAAGTTTTTTACAGTGATTTCCCGCTAGCGCTTGCATGCATATCCATCAACACAGTCCAAGATTGTATTTTCTATACTATATGCGTCTAGGACTATTAAAGTACTATAATTTAATACTATCAACTATGTCTGAATTTTAACGCAGTCTACTCCTCAGTCTACTCCGAGTTTCTGCTACTATGGCACCGCAAGACACTACTGGTGCAGATTGCATGTAGCCTTCCTTGCGGGAGATACGATTAGTCTTTACTTTCTGAGCTGCGCCGCGCACAAGTGAAATGGACACTTCCATGAAAGATTATGGCACGTAAGTGTCAGTGGTGACTATATACAGCCGGAATCGACGACGTTGCTTTGCAGAATCGAAATGGACAGATTTCATTTTCACTATTAATTTAACAAAATACTATGCTATTTCGGTATAGAGTCTACTGACTCAAGAATAACATGCTTCTTTTGAATTATGTATAGGCCTAATAAGTGTTTATCACATATTTCATCGACATTGTTCGTTGACTTGGGATACAAAAATGCCTGCAATGGATGCTGGCGTGTATACAGTAATTTTAGATTGCAAACATTGACTCATATATATGACAGAAATGACAAGACTGAGATAGTTTCCTCTTGCTAACTACGTAAGAAGTGAATGGATATATATCAAAGATTGATTAAATTCTCAGTAGGAAATCAACTACGTCTTACCTTACACAAAGTACAGTACACTATCAATCCATGTGCCAGAAACAAGTTATGTAATAGACTGGACGTATAGGAAAGCGGTGAAATTATTCGATTTCACGAACCTAGTGAGACTTTAACCCACACATGATGAAATGAACCAACACATGCCATCTGAGTGACAACAAACAGCTTTGCGTACATATTGACTGTTTCCGGATGACGCACAGAAGCCGAACTTTTCGATTGGGTCATTTTTTAGAACATCCCGCATCGTTACGTACTTGGTACCATCATGGTTTTATATCATTTGAGAAGAGTCATAAAATCTTTTGGAGGCACATATCTAAATTACGAGTCGAGAATTCAATATTTTGTTCACTTTTGAATTTAATTAATGCTTAATTGCGAATTTTTATTGTTGTTGCATATATTAAAAATTAAAGACCCTGCAGCTTGAAGCTTTGTAGATCTGAGTTACATGATGAATAATTCATGGCACGGGATTCGGCGAGTAATCAGTGCACGTGTTAATCTTGTGAATCAGGCGTGATCACATGGTGGTGTAGGTCAGTTTCTGCATGTACGGAAATGAGTAATTTCGGGATCCTTTCACACGGTATACCGGATGCCAATTCGGACCCGTGCTTGAATATGGAAAAGACGGAGTACGGAGTCTGTCAAGAAATTGTTTATTTCGCCTAGATTCGATTTTAATGAGACTCCGCGTTTTCCACTTTATGCCCTACTTTATGGGGGCATTTGACCTTCGCGTTAATATATAGGACGCACAACACCGGAGGACGTGCAGACCGAGGGAAACAGACGAACTCTGAAGCGATTCTAATTTAATAGAGCATTTCCGAATTACGTTCTAGTTGTCAAGAGACAACGCCAGTTCAAGGCCTAATGGCCTATTGCTAATATTTGTGTAGAAACATGACAACATTCAGCATAGGGATTATTTTGAGGTGCAGTGATAACCTGATTGTGCAGTAATAAATGAGATTTGTGCAGTGAAAAATGAAATTTCGTGCAGTATTGATTTTCTTTAATATTTAACTATAAGTGATATTAATTGGTGAAAGAAGTGCATATAATCGCAAATTATATTTAAATTGCTCAAAGTCAAACGCACGATGAGCACAAAGACAACCAAGCTGTGCTGGTTTTCACTTAATATTTTCAAATTTTATATCGAATTTCATATGGCCTAATATTCAATCTTTCAAGATGGAATGTAGAGAAAATAATGTCTGCAAATGCAAGAAATCAACCTCTGGAGGACCGCAGGACCCCCGAATAGTCATGTCATTTGCAATTCCCCATCGCCTAGTTGGGTCCTTTTTCTTAGGTTTCCTTTATGTTTTTTTTACTATAATTTTTATCACTATAATATTTCTTTAGAATAATCCCTGATTTGGCACCAAGTCTCGTTTCACGCTATTATCTGGCAGACATTCTAAACCTTAAATCAGAAATGATGGCCTATTCGTTTGGTCTGGTCACGAGTGCGCATGAACGAAGTTTCAAATCAAAATGGCGCACGAGTTAACGGATCAACTCGTGCTCCATTTGTAAAATCTCGGAACTTTATGCGGCTATTTATTTACAGGGTTACAGTTGTGTTGTGGTCTAAACTTGCACTAAGTCTACCCCTCACAGATTTTTGTATTTAGGAGTTTTACAAGCGGCGAGAAAAATAGCCGGGCGCTATCAAGTGTGCTAAATCGAAATCTAATACGTGGATCTCATGCGTCAATGTTTTTATTTTGGATTTGTTAACAATTTGTTTTTCACTTGTATCCGTGTTTATCGACAAATTAAGCCATTGTATTTACCCAGTTATGTTGTGAATTTTGTGTCGTAGCGTCCACGAACTAGATTTACCGCACAGGGTCGCCGGAATATCGATATTTGGGGGGGGGGGGTGGCAGATATTTATATATTCGTGTTCTGCCCAATTAATTTCTTTTGAAATCGATTGTTTTTACAGTCTGTGACTCACGAATATATGAATATCTGCCCACGCAATTATCGATATTCCGGCGCCTCTGACCGCATCTTATAAGCTCTCTATAATAAGGAGAGGAGGCAGACAGCTTTCCTCACTCCCTATTTTCTCCCTTCCCACCTGCTCGCCTTAAAATTCCTCGAATTAATGAATCTTGAATTAATAAGCACCCCTTTGAGAGTTTGTCTAGTTTTTTCTGAACAACGTGATGTGATCCACAGGATTATCTTTAGTTAGTTTGTTTTTACGGGGTTTTTAGCTTCATCACTGTTAAATTATAGTCAAGATAACAAGAATCCAAAGTTGAGTAGGACACTAAGTCTAAGCCGGGAGTGTCAGTATCACAATTACAAAAATAAACTAGTTGAACGCATCATCAATTGAACTGTCTGTGCCAGTGTAGGTAGTGCATGCCAATAATATTTTTCAGGTAGTTGCATGCATCCCTACCAACAATTTTTCTCATTGAATTGGTATGTAAAATATGCACCAGTATTTTCAACAGCGGGTTTCGTTCTGTTACCGTCGTTCCAATTGAAGTGTTCCTCAAATATTGATTCAATACATTAGCTCGGGCTGACCAATTCATTTTATCAAGTTCCTCGAGATATTCATACACTTCCTGTCAAAGAGCCAATTCCAAGAATTTGATCATTTCTGGTCACTTCCTTTCTATTTATGATTGGTTAGTTGCACAAACAACAAAGGTGATTGGTGCATTCAAACTATTCAACAGGAAGTTTACAATTATACTAGGAAGTGTATGAATATTTCGAGGAACTTGATCAAATGAATTGGTCAGCCTGAAGTAATGTACGTATTGAATCAATATTCGAGGAACACTTCAACTGGAACGACATTAATGTAAGTTACATATCAAACGTCCCGAAAGTATAAGTTTTAAAAGTAACCAAATAGGACAATCAATTCAAATTTAACCAAATTCGAATAAATTTAAAACTAAAGTTTAAATCAATACATGGGAATGAATACATATTATAATTTTTTAAGCTGATTAATTAACATAAACCGATAAATGTTTTTTAAATGGCTTAATTTAAAGTACATATTGTTTCTAATTCTTAGCAAGAATATAGGTAAATTTACTTAAAATTGGAAAACTGAACGTGCATATGTTTGCTTAGTCTACGAACCCAGACGTCATTTTCCACATGTTTGCTACGATGTAAATGTGTATCAAATTTGAATTTCTCACTTATTCCCATGTAACGATGGGCAAGTTACACTTGCATCAAAGGTAATAGGCATAGCAATCTTTAGTGAACTTGCCGTAATTTCTATATGAACCCCCTGGATCGTAATTCGACCCTGGGACTGAAGTAATTGAGGCTGTACAGAATACAATTGCAACAAATTTACGAAAGAATAAAAAGAGCAAAACAAAGCGGAAAAATTGCTGATTACGATTGGTCAAAGCGTTGATTAATTTTAAAGAAGGAACGTTTATAGACGAGCTGGGTGTGTGAGAGCTCGATAAGGAGTTGAGGAGTCGAAAAATTGCTGATTACGATTGGCCAAAGCGTTGATTAACTTTAAAGAAGGAACGTTTATAGACGAGCTGGGTGTGTGAGAGCTCGATAAGGAGTTGAGGGCGTATAATTTATAAAGGTCAAGATGACTAGATAAGAGTGTGTATAGGATTGATGTGGCGGAAAAGTACCATCTACTGAAAACGACATGATTCTTCCATGACATCTGAAAATGAGCTGGTTGATTTAAATGACACATGGCCCTCCGACTCAGACCTTACCGATTCGACCAATGCCGATGAACAAGAATCGGCCGGGCCGGCGTGAAAAATATACTACTTCTCACTTTCCATATGCACATAATTGTAACATAGCGAATTTTGTCAGCGTTAATAAAGGAGGAATTTGCCAGAATAGAAAGAATAGACACATCCATTCACGATATGATTGATATAAAAATACCATATAGCAAATTTTTTAGGCTATATAACTTCTCTAGCTGTTGAACATTTGAAAATTCCCCCTGTCCCGCAATCGTGCCAATCCCCATATGCCGTCAGTGTTCTAGTTAATTTAAATTAATTAGATTGATATTATTTGTCTCTTTGTACCTGTATATTACGAAAGTCACCGAACTGTGGAATCGCATCAAAAATTCGTATATCGACCACTCCCACAAACGTCTACGACCACGCCTACATTCGACTACATAGTTTTGCATGTTTACAATTCTAATTTTGAACAGCCAATCAGGTTCTTGGTAATTGGCTGTTTAAAATTAGAATTGTAAACGTGCAGAACTATGTAGGCGCGGTCGTAGACGTTTGTGGGAGTGGTCGATATACGAATTTTTGATGCGATTCCACAGTGACTTTCGTAATACAGGGTGTCCCAAAAAACCAAACCTATTGAAATAAAGTATTGTTAGAATTTGAATGCCTTAGCACTCTGCTGAACCCACAAGGGCATAAAAGCTTGATATAAGTACATTGTATGCATAAAGAAACTGTTTGAGAGGCTGCTTTAAATTCCTAAGAACAGAGCGTTACAAATTTTAATTTCTTAATAAGTCAAAATTTAATATAAGCTCCCTATCAATATTTTACTCATATTTGCGTTCAGCTTAGTGCTAGGGAATTCAAATTCAAAAAATACGTTTTTTCAATAAACATATTCAGAAAAGAAACATATTCAGAAAAGACAAAACATCTTGAGAATACATTAATATATGATTCAAAACACGACGCAGGTTGGTTGTAAATTTTCGACTTTATTTCAAAGTCATCTTCAGACAGAATGAAATACAACATATATATATATATATATATATATATATATATATATATATATATATATATATATATATATATATATATATATATATATATTTATATATATATATTTATCAGTTATAGACCTGAAATGAGGGGTATTCCACAAAAAATTACCCTGAGGGATGAAATATTCCGAGGGCGAAGCCCGAGGAATATTTCATCCCGCAGGGTAATTTTTTGTGGAATACCCCGAGTGAAAGGTCTATAAATGGTATATTATACCGAACCTTTCAAAAATAAGTAGAAAACAAATACCATTCAATTAACTTTTAATTTCAAAACACAACTTTTGATAACTTTACATTTAAAAGTCGAATTTCCCGCTCAAGCGTGGTATTCGAAGTCGAATACCATGGCCCCGGGTAAAACACCCAGGGTTCAAATTGCCTAGGTCATAGTATTCGCTGAAAAATACCATGGTCATGTGGTACAAATTTAGTTCTCTGATTGGACAAGCTCATTGTGAGGTATAATATATATATATATATATATATATATATATATATATATATATATATATATATATATATATATATATATATATATATATATATATATATATATATATATATATATATATATATATATATATATATATATATATATATATATATATATATATATATATATATATATATATATATATGTATATATATATATATATATATATACAACGCAGAGAGTGGGTGATGGGTGAGAATAGTATGCGTGCATGAGACTTTAAAACATTGTACTTCTATACTGGAAAAATGTTTGGTTTGACATTTCTTGATACAGTTAAGAGATTTACGGATTGGAAGCAAGTCTCTAAATGCAGGAAATGTGCAGATTATCAATATTGTTCATGGGCAATAGTGAACTTCCTCGTATATTCAAATACTTCACATGACTAATAAGCCTAAATATGATTGGCCGAGGGTCTTGAATATTTAAAGTCAATAATGAACATTTAAAGTCATTAATCAATTATGTGTGTGTGGGGAGCGGGGAGGCTGGTAAAATTTCATGAAGGAGAGCCCAAAAATAGTGTATCCCCTTCAAAATACAAGAGATCTTTGCTCTCCCTAGAAACTTAACCCAAAAAATTACGACCCTCCCCTGAGATAACAGGAGTTTTCGATATGTTGAGGAGTTGCAATCATGCCAATTACGGGTATAACGTACACATAGTACTGTAAATACTCAGCTAATATATAGTCGATGCTTTGAAACATAGAGTATCCGAGAGGATTTTGCAATAACATTTGTTTACCATCTGATGATTAGCGACAAGAAGTTTGAATTTCACCAGCTGTTGTTTAATGTGAAACTCTTGTTACTAATGTGATGTACCTACTTTAATAATATACATCAAAATATATCTCGTACAGCAGTGCAAAAATCTGTAACAAACCGATCTGATTGGTGGAAAAAAGTGTGGGTGGAAAATATTGTTTTTATCTTTTTTAATGGAAAAGACTTTATCTTAAAGTGCCTATGACACGAAATTTCACCCCAAATGTTTATGATTGCATTGTAAAGATCACTTAAAATGACTTAATAATTTATTTTATAGAATTTTCGTAATTTGCTTCCTTTGCAAGATATTCAAATTTGTTTCATATGCAAATATCACCGGTGTGACATCACATCGCATAATGACATTTTGAAAACGCAATATTTTACCATGATAAAATATTTTTACAAACAAATACAGATGGTTAATTACCAGTTATGAAATTGATACATATACTAGGGCAATTTTAAAGTTTTTTAGATACGTATCCGTCAAGAAAACTATACTTTTCTGAAAACTCATTATGCGATGTGATGTCACACCGGTGATATTTGCATATGAAACAAAGTTGAATATCTTGCAAAGGAAGCAAGTTACCAATATTCTATAAAAGAAATTATCAAGTCGTTTTAAGTGATCTTTACAATGAAACCATAAACCTTTTGGGGTGAAATTTCGTGTCATAGGCACTTTAAACACGACTAACAAAACTTCCATAGTTCAGTGAAATCTGATATAATCATATAATGTGATGTAACAATTAAGCAGGAAAACTTTGTCACTCAGTGAATAGCCCGTGTAGTGATGTTGTCCTCCTTTATTCACATGTGCCTACACTTTATATACTAACTGATTTACATAAATTATACATAATGAATACATAATACACTACATCTTCCCCAGGGAACAATTTCCAAATATTATTCTACTTCCTATATATTCTATAATACATTTTTTTTTTCTTTTCTTCTTTTTTTTAAAACATTATAGTATTAATAGATATAACTAGATAAAGTTCAATAATAGACAAAGTCCTTAGATCTTGTGGACTTTGATACACGTCCTGATCTCGTTCTTATTACAGTATCTTTTTCAGAATTATCTGTTTCTACCCCAGTGTTAGATTTAGGTTTAACCTCTTTATTATCTAACATGTCATCGAATATTAATGCCCGTTCCGCAATCGGAGCACGAGTCAGAAACTTTACATTTCTAATATATGTTTTCCCGTCTAATGTATTAACTACCTTGCAAGTATCTCTTCCTACAAAGTCTATAATCACATACTTAATATTGTCAAATTTAGACTTCAGCTTACTATTACTATCACACTTACTCCTAGCAAGATACACCATATCACCAACCACAAACGAGTGCGCTTTTGCACGTTGTTTACGATCGTGATAAGACTTCATTCGCTTTTGATACGATCGTGCATCTCCCTCTACATTGCTTGAGCTCACATCAACATTCAACTTAACTGACGGAAGCTTTGTACGTATCTCCCTATGAAAAAGCAAACTTGCCGGAGTTTTTCCTGTCATGGGATGAGGAATACTCCTGTACGACATCAAAATTTTAGGGAGCTCCTCCTCCCAGGATCTACCCTCAAGAGTAACAGCTTGGAAATTCTTTTTCAAATACCTGTGAAACCGTTCGATTTTCCCGTTACTTCTTGGGAAATAAGGCGAACTACGTACATGCTTAATTCCTTTAGAGCTCAAGAAACGCCTAAATTCCTGACTGATAAATTGTGGTCCGTTATCTGAGACAATTTCCTCAGGATAACCATGCCTAGCAAATATATTCATCAAAATTTTAACAGTACTTTTTGAGGTTATGTCTCGGGTAATGGCCACTTCAGGAAAGGAAGAGTAATAGTCGATATAGGTTACTAAGTACTTATTATCTATCGGACCTACGATATCAACTGCACCTTTTAACCACGCCGCTTTGGGTAACTGCACTGGCTGCAAGGGTGTATTATTATTTAACGGTCTACTTGCAGCGCATGCTGGGCAGTCTTTAATCGTAGACTCGATATCCCTATCCATACCTATCCAAAAAAATTTTGACCTTAACAACTGCTTGGTTCGCACTATACCAACATGACTTTCATGAGCAAGTTTCAAAATCCGCTTCTTAAGAGAAGTTGGAACGACAATACGATTTCCGCGCAATAAAATACCTTCGAAAACCGAAAACTCTTCCCGAAACTTTTCAAAAGGTTTAATATCAGCATCAGCTGGCCATGCACCCACGTGAACCAAATTCATAATTTTAGTCAAAATTTTATCTTTTGTCGTTTCCTCTTTCACCTCTGATAACGACAACGCACAATTGTCAGGCACATCATTTTCAACCACAAATTTGACATACTCATCCACAATGTTACCCGAACTAGTTTCATCTAATTCATTTAAAGGCAACCTTGAGAAAGAGTTGGCAATATTCATTTTACCTTCAATATGTTTTATCTTATACTTATATTGATGCAACCTCCACGCCAAACGTTGAATCCGTGGGGGCAACATCTTTTTACAATCTAAAGAAAGCAAACTGACTAATGGTTTGTTGTCAGTGAGCAAGGTAAATTCAGTACCAAAAACATAATTATGAAATCTTTCAGCCACCCAAACACATGCCAGTGCCTCTCGTTCAATCTGCGAATATCGCGCTTCAGTAGGTGTCAGAGATCGACTTATATATGCGACAGGCTTTAGCTCACCTGTTGTTTGCTCCTGTAACAGAACCCCACCTAGTCCTACTGGACTAGCATCTGTCACAAGAACAGTGGGACCATCTAACTTAAAACAAGCCAACACTGGTTCGTTAGAAAGTGCATGTTTCAACTCCTCAAACGACTCTACTTGCTCACTATCCCATGTCCAGTTAGTGCCTTGCCTTGTCAGCCGCCTAAGGGGTTCAACCAGCTCGGCGTAATTCGGTATAAACTTCGATACATACCCACAAACGCCTAAAAATGATCTCAATTCTGCAACGTTGGCAGGGGGAGGGGCCTCTTGAATTGCTTTTGTTTTAATCGGGTCTGGTTGAATACCTTTGGCTGACACGACATGACCCAACACCGGTATTTGGGTAAGCCCAAACTCGCACTTTTTGGGGTTTAACTTTAAGTTACGTTCCCTACACCTTTCAAATACCTCGTGCAGCCTACTTATTAATTGATCTATCGTTACTGCATGAACGATGACGTCATCTACCGAGATTTCTACCCCTTTTAGGCCGAACAAAATTTCTTCCATGACTTTTTGGAAGGTTTCGCTGATATCGCTTAACCCAAACGGAACACGCTTGAAACGGAAACAGCCTTTGTTTGTTATAAACGTTGTCAAATATCTACATTCCTCTGACAGCGTTAATTGGGAAAATCCGCTTCTTGCATCAATTTTTGCAAAATATTTTGAGCCATTTAGGGCATCCAAAGTGTCTTCTACTTTGGGAAGGACATATCGTTCCCTTACAATAGCTTTATTTAACTCTCTAAAGTCGCAGCAAACCCTTAAACCTCCTGATGCCTTAGGCACCACTACAAGATTAGAAACCCAAGGGCTTGGTTCGGGTACCTCTTCAATGACGTCATCCTTCAACATTTTATCAATTTCATCATTAACCTGCTCTATTTGACTAAGGGAAATTCTTCGCAGACGTTGGCTTACTGGTTTAACATTTGGATCTAATTTAATTTTATGCGAATAATTTGTAATTTGACCTAACCCGTGAAACAAGTCATTATATTCATTAACTAATGAGTTCAATCTTGGGTCATTAATCTTCTTAGAGTTAGAGTTAGTCTGCTTCACAAATTTGACTTGTTTGAATATTCCCAAGTCAAAACAGCTTTTTCTCCCGAGCAGCGACTCGGCTTGGCCTTTAATTACGTACACAAAGCTATGAATAGTCATACCTGCTTTCAAACTGGCTTTAAATCGACCAAGGCAGGTTAGCGGTACCTTCTGACCATATGCCACAAACTGTTTGGTTGTGCTTTCGAGTGGGTGTTCTTTGAATTGCTCTGTATACAACTGGGAAGAAATAATGTTCTGCCTACAACCGGTGTCGGCGACCATCTTTATCTTGCGACCATTGATTGTAATCTGGACAGGACTGTCTTGCCCTTCCATGAACAGAATCTGTTCGTCTTCGGATTCGCTTTCAATACACGATTCATTACTATCTGAATCTTTGCGTCGAATTGCACGGACGTTTCTATGCGCTTTCGTCTTTTTACTCGAAGTCTTTTGAGATTCATACGGCTTTCGAGATACACCCTTCGAGCGACATACGCGAGCAAAATGTCCTAACCTTTGACAGTTATTACATTTCATACTTATGGCTCGACAATCTGCTGGCTTGTGGCCCACGCCGCCACACCTATAGCACTTGAAATTTTCACTATTGTAATTCCTATTTCGCTTGTCAGGGTTATTCAGGCGGTCAATGTTAATGATGTTGTCTTTTGTTTTATGACCAGAAAGGAGTCGTGCTTCTTTTATGGCGCTTTCGCTACTTCTTGCTATTCTGAGGGTCTTAGCCAGGTCTAGTTCTTCCTGAGCTAAGAGTCTTTCTCTTAGTTGTTTTGAATAGCATTTTTCTACGATTTGATCCCTTAGCATTTCGTCTTCGAGCGCCCCGAATTCACACGTTTTTACCAATTCCCTTAACGACGTTAGATACGCGTCGATTGTCTCATCAGCATTTTGTTTTCGACTGCGAAACTTGTGTCTTTCAGCAACGACGTTTCTTCTCGGCGCGAAATAGCCTTCAAGAGCTTCAACTGCCTCTTTAAAACTTTCTTTCTTGCCGGGCAATGTTCTAAATATTCTTTGCATCGCCGGCCCTAGGCAATGCAGCATTATCGCTGTTTGGACACCATCCGACTTTTTTTCGAGCTCGACCGCTACAGCATAGATGTTAAAAGACTCTATCCAAGCTTTCCATTCTATGTATGCATCTGCGGCTTCGATATTGAACTTCGTAGGAGGAGGCAACACGCTTTCAGCCATCCTCGTCGCCAATGTAGTGATGTTGTCCTCCTTTATTCACATGTGCCTACACTTTATATACTAACTGATTTACATAAATTATACATAATGAATACCTAATACACTACAGCCCGCGTGCAGGCCCAGGGGAACTGATAGTGGGCCTGCAAGCAAGGCCCGGTATTTTGTACTTTCCGTGTTCGCCCACGAACGCGGCATTCTGATTGGCTGTTTGCTGTTGGATTCTATAATTAGGTCAGTGATTCATCACAAAGGCTCTCGATAAGCTCAAAATTCGAAAATTGATCACTTTTTTCGATTATAAATGGAACAAGAACAGACTGTTTATTGTTTACTTGAAGGAAGAGACGTTTTTGCCGTTATCCCAATGGGGATTGCTTGTCGTGAGGTGTTGGAATAGCAACATTACGACTGGGGTAAACTATAGTAACCTTTACTTGAGTTTCATTAATTTCAGACTTGATACGTTATATGTTCCTCAAGAAAATTATCTTTTCGTTGATGTTGAGATGTAGTTGCATATAAGCCTATTCGAAACACTTTGCGATTTACAAGGCTTCGCTGAGAGAGCGAAACAGAAGACGGTATTAAATTGCCGTTTGAAACGATCTGGACTCTGAACGCTCTCTTCTTTTGTAGAGTTCTTTACCAAATGAAATAACTGAAATAAATTTCGTACTTTCCGCCGCCAACAAGAATTGCACACACGATCTGATAAGTGAGACAATTTATTTATAACAATGCCAATGGCGATAGCGAAGCACACATAATATAAATGCTAATGTGGTTGCACGACTTCCCTCACGATTTGAAGTTTGAGACTGGTTTTCTGTTGAAAAGATTCTTTCTATACCGTTATTACTTTTTTCAAGATCTAAAAGAATCAAAATTTTTTTCATGATTGTCGGACGTCTGCGATTAAGACAGTAAGTAGCAAGTAGCAACGAAGTGAGAAGCGTTGCTGTCATTGGCTGGAAGTGATCCTATTAAATATTAAGCTGTGAATCAAAATTGAGTCAAAATTGAATCAATCATCAAAACAAATAAAGCTGGCTATATTTGATTGAAAAATACCAATATATGATTTTTAACTCCATTTTTTAAAATGAAGCCAAAATAAGCCAGAAAATAAAGATAAGCCAAACGAAATTTTCCAAAGCCAAGCGCAAGAAAAATAAGCCAAAATCGAGAAATCTGGCTTAAAAAGAGCCAAGTTGGCAACCCTTGAAACAACTATATAAATAGCGAAATTGCCCTAAGGGACCAGTCATAAAGTAAAAGGGGGTGGACTGAGAAAAATAGGGGGTGGGTAACTATTTTTGAGCACGGTTGAAGGGGTGGGTCATCGAAAGTTAATTGCAAAAATATGCAGAAATTTTTCAAGGGCACGTGTATTAAAATTCATACTATAAAAATAGAAATAAAATGTATCAGGATCCATGTGTAGAATTTATACCGCAAACGTTAACCTCATACTGTCTTGGCTAATCAGTGGCGGACACTAGGGGGTTTGAGCCCCCCCCCCAAAAAAAAAAATTTGAAAGACTGTAAAAATGTTACACCAAATAACACAAATCACACTCATATAACGTAATTGTTGCCATAATATAATGATATATGTTTCTGTACTGTACATGTCACAACATACGCATTTTATACACTCTTTTTGATAGATACTAGGGGGTCAACTTTTTGCAACAGGCACTTCTTTAAATGTCATTGTCGATTTTTTGTTGTTTCAGAAGCTTATACCATTGTTTAGCGGCGAAATTTCCTAGTGCTACACAATAATTATTAGAACATATCATTGCAACAAATCGGGTTTTTTTTGTTTTTGAAATTGCTACTTTTTGGCGGGTAAATTGTGTCCAGTGGCGGCGTCACGGGGAGGACTGGGGAGGACACGTCCCCCCCAGTTCTCTTCAAGGTCAATTTTCTAATTTGTCCAAATCCGGTGAGAAAAATAGGGGGAGGGGGGTACGTATGTGACATCAGTCCAGTTATGTGAATAAAAACCGGTATTAAAAGATTTACTTTTGACAAAAGACCATTTCATTATTTCATATATGCGGTATTTACCATTAGCATAGTACAGGCGCTGATTTCGACCGCCGAAGGAAACCATAATGGGTTAATATATTTAATAATAAAATTATGTTGACTTCAATTTTCACATCAAAGTAAAGTCATAGTTTTTATATATACATATATAATCATGAAAATATCGTGTGATTTGTTCACTTTATAATCTTCGGAATTCTGTATAATCTTACCCTGAAAATGCAGGAAATCGTTTTTCAGGGAGTCTAGATTTCAAAAATTTTCCGGGGGGGCATGCCCCCGGACCCCCCTAGAAGTTCCTCGCGCCTTTGCCGCTCGAAAATCCACCCCACTTTTAAAAGGCTGGCGCCGCCACTGATTGTGTCACAAACTTGGCGCCAAAAAACTAAAAATAAGCTATATTGGTGATTTCATAAATAATAAAACTGAAATCTGTTTCTAAATACGACCGTTTTGATCTCTTCAAACTGTGTGAAATTCATACGATTGATAATACACGTAGGCTTTCTTTACAATAATTTATTTGAATGAGTTTGTTTTGGCCGTCGTGGCGTCGCTTTGCCGTCCTACATCTTTAGACTTTAAGGTCTATAAATTCAATGATGCGAAGTCAAAGGCTCACAGCCTGGATAACCGGCCTGGCATTAAAATCTCATTTAAGTACTTTGATATTATTTTAAGATAACCCTTTATTTCTTAACTAGTTAATCTTGCTGATAAAGTATTAGTTTTGAATAAAAAATCTGTACAATTAGTGAATAAACTGAATAAGGCCACATAAAATAAATTCCTTGATTCTCATCACTACACTTTGAAAATGTCGGAGAGGCGGGAGGTTTATATTTTATATTTTATATTTATATAATTTAATATATATCAATAAATAAAAGTGTCACAAACTGAAATAAACGTATTTCTCCACGAACAATGACTGGCCCTTGAACTGAATGCGAAGTTCCGTTAAAATGCAATGAAATTTCTTTCAAGGTTCTATTTGTTTGAAATTGGCAGTTTAAAATGGCACTAAAAACCCAATATAAAATATAAAAAACTTAACTGTCTTGAAATATTTTGTCGGGCGGTACATTTATATTGTATAACAAAATATAAAAAAATTTCACGCGGCTCTTAAAATACAGTCGGGCGGTGATGCGAATCAAGGAATTTATTTTATGTGGCCTTAAGGCTGGTTTCATTTCGACTTGCGTGACGGGTGTTGACGCGGACACGGACGGCGAAGCAAGTCCGGCCAGGGTCGCCAGCTAGTAACAATCACCCCTGTCAGTGTGCGTCACCTCCGGTGGAGGTGAAATGAGATATTCACCACAATGTGACTAAAAAAAGGACAACACAAGAGGGTGTACGTGCGAAATAGGGAATACGAACAAGGTTGTAATAAAGTGTTGTGTTAGAATATAGGCCTATTGATATTAGATGCGTGCAAATGAGTATACAATGTTCAATAATCAATATAAGAATTTCAAAAAATAACGAATAATTTTAAGTCACGTATTTCTACTAATTAAATGAATGATTGAGTCAGAACGTGGCCAGGTTGTGCCTCCCCCGCAGTAAATCTGTAAATAGATATGTTGATCACGTTTTGTGATCTTTGTATATCACGTTTTGTGATTGGTCTTCTTTAACATAATTCGTGACAGTGTTATATAGTGACTCGTTCTTGTTTTGTACTGTCATAACGAGTCTGATCAAGCATATTATAAAGGCGGCCTTGGTATTCGTGGGCCCCTGAGTACAAAAGAGTTTTCACATCTCGGTCGCTTGTAGATGCTTTCTGAGCTTGATAAAATAAATGGCAATTAGACTCACCCCCGCGTTCGTAGAAATTTTGTGTGTAAAATTATCTGGTGCTATATCACCGTAGATCTTGAAACTTTGCATTACTTGTAGCACCCAGTCGGTTATTACTTATAATAATTATCACTTATTCTGTATGCGCTTCCCGTGGCGTATAAATCACTACAAACATGAACATGAACGTTACGCTTCCACCCATCAAACTCAAAGCTATAGCAGTATGGGTAAACTAATTGCATGCACCATTACATCTCGTAAAGCCACAGAGAGCCCAGCTTGTAGCAGTGAAATAAATATTGCTGGAACGTTACCTCCAACAACTTACCTCCAACCGGAAATTTGAGAGCGCGGTCAATCCGTCAACACGACTGATGTATTCTTGAACACCGGCTTAAAATTTATACAAAAAAGCTTTTTTGCTTTCTATTAATGCATTTATTCAGGTTAATTAAACGTCCTAGTAGACTTTACTTTTAGATTTTTCTTATTTTTTCCCAATTATTGTTTATTGAAAGTGAACTGGTCTCGCGAGAGAATCCCAATGCATAATCACGCGGGTTTACATGTTTATTATCTAGGGCTAGGGGCCTACTAGAAACCATCAAAAGGCTTTTGATTAAGACCCCTAGTTACATTTTAAATTATAAAATAAGGATCCTATTTACAAACAAAACTAGGTGACAGTGCTTCAAGTGAGGTGCAATATGATAAAGTATTTACATATAGTGCTACAGTAAATAAAATGTTATGATCACAAAACTATATTATTATTAATTGGATTTATGAAATAAATGATATTAAGAACGAGCTGAGTTGTTGTACTTGTTATCAGAATAGGGGGCCCCAGGAACAGCTTGGCAAATGCTAATGAGGGCATTTGCATAACCTACCTTATATAAGTTGTTTACGCCAGTAGCTCATTCTCAGTCGTGACATTTAGTCTTCCCATCCCCCCTCACCCACGGGGGTTCTTAATCGTTCCCATCCCCTCACCCACGCCCATCCGTAGCCTTCCCGGAGGAAGCCGGCAGCCAGCCCCGTCGCTTGGCTCAATGCGATTGCCCAATCTCATTTAAGTACCTTTCCCTGTTCATGATCTGGCACCTCGCGCCAGCCTCGCTGGGTTAACGACCCTGGTATCTCACAATCCTTCGTCTGTCGCATCGTCCTTCCCGTCCTGTGTTCGCGGCAATCAGCGTCAACAATCGGCCCAAACTCGTGTATGTGTCATAAGTCGTTCGTTATACAGTGTCTCTTTCGGAGCGGGTCTTAGTGCGCTTGCTCATCTCCACTTCCTTAGGAAGTGGAAGTGTGATTGTGGTACTATGAAGTGTGATTGTGGTACTATGGGGGAGAGGTGTTGTTCTCGGCACTCGACTCCAGCTAGGTTAAATGTAAATACGTTACCAAGTCGTCGATACCTAATTTGTGAACGTGGCCATGACTAAACGCAAACTCTCGACCCACGGTCATGGCTTCGACCGAACTTCCTCTTCAGTGGTACCACAAACCGCCAAGTACGTCACTTATCAGATTTGCCAGTTACGATCGAAGCGAGCTTGTTAGTTCATATAAAATTTGATATTGCAGATGTTGTTTTTAATTGGTAGTAGTTTTTCAGTTATTCAGTATGTAGTATTTTTTCGATTTTTTCTTGAATATATAGTATGATGCTATATTTTTAAAGTTTGGGTCAAGATTATTCCAGATATCAGCTCCCTTGTTAGAGAGTGAATGTTTAACATAGTTTGTTTTTTGATAAGGCTTATGAAGTTTCATTGAATTTCTTGTATTATGTCTATGAACTTCACTATTTGAAATATAGTAGTTCGCAAAAAATTCAGGTAAGTTTTTTAAGTGATGATATCTGAACATGAACAAACTGGTAAGATAATCGTTTAGTTTGCTTAAGTTCAATATATTTAGGTGCTGAAATATGTTTTCAGTATGATCTAAGTGAGAGCTAAAAGTCATTAAACGTACAATCTTCTTTTGAACATTTATACGTTTTTGAATTCGTTTTTTATATGTATTTCCCCAGAGTATGTTGCCATAAATAAGATATGGATAGACCAAAGCATAGTAGATTAGTTTTAATGTATTTAGGTTTCTATAGTGGCGCAGTTTTGCTATTATTCCAGGTGACTTCATAACTTTTTTCGTTACCGCTTCTATGTGATCGTTCCAGGTCAAATATTCATCAATAACGACACCTAAGAATGTAGTGAGTGCTTCTAACTTGTGAAACCGATTGATTATTTACAGAGAGGTGCAATTCCTGTTTCTTTTTATTTGGAGATTTAAACACAATTAACTTTGTTTTTGTTGTATTGATAGACAATCTGTTTAAATTTAGCCATTCAGCAACGGTCTTGACTCCCTGAGGGTCAGATTTGGCTTTAAGAAAAAGATAGGCAGTTCATCTGGAGATATAGCGTTCCATGCAGTTATATTCATAATTCATTACACTGGCTTGTAGCCTGTACCTGTACCCAGCCTTTGCCCACGTCAGCCCTACTGGCGGGGTCAAAGGCTGGATGCCTTAAACTGACCAACTGTTGTGCACACGCAGACTAATTATAACTGCTTATTAAAATAATGCAAAATTCCGTTATCACCATGCACTCTGTTATACAATTTTTACAACTTTAAAACAATATCCATTGACGTTCTATGGCCGGCACAAACTGAACAAACCCCGTTTCATTTCACACACTAAGCTAATTTGAAAGCATGTTTAATCAAAGCGTAGGACCAGAAGGCGTTGTGTTTAGCAAAGTCACCGTCCTTTTCATATTTAAATGACTTAAGGTAATGTTGACTTAGAGGTAAATTTGTCCCTAAAATTAAAATTAGGCCGGATTAAGCATTAAATGTATTAGTAATGTGTATCATTAGCTGTGTAACAATGTGAAACGAGGACATTAGTAAAGTAACCATACGTGACCAAGTGCAAGTTAAGTAACAAGCACATGAAAGGTAGATTGCATGTATTATAACATATGTAACGTCTCCTGCAGGTCCACCAATTTTCAGGATACGATTACAGGAGATTACTAGCCTATAACTAAAGAGCTGTTAATTATTGGAGGATTCTGGTCTAAACTTATATCTGCTAACGTATAGTATAAGTTACTATACAGGTAAGTACGAGTTATCTTTCCAGAATAAAATTATCAAAACATGAAATTCTACATCAAGAGTATTACCCTGTACTCTTTGATAGCAATGTAATCATGCATTGGGCCATACGGGCTACAGTACATGGAGTACATATATAATATCACTTGTTACCCATGTCTCAAGACAAACTCCACACTCGTCTTTCTAAAATAATTTTAATCTTTTTAAAAGAATAGAAGCACAAATAAAAAAGTTGTTGTTCTCAGCTGTATAACATTGTTTTTTCTTTAACTTAGATAAACATTAAATCTGTTAAAGTTCTTGCCAGACATATTAATTCACATGTATACAAAAGTACATACTTCTCGTCTACTAAATTAAACATTGGAGAAGTGCAAATTGCAGTTCAAAAATCGCTCTGTATATATAACCTCTATTTGGTGCACTTTATGATGAACAGTTGTACTCAATTTGACAAATTATATTCAATGAGATGATATGATGAGAGGCAAAACCTAATGTTTTGACTACACTAAAGATCATGGCAATGATCCACAGGGAAATCTTTTTACCAGTACACCAACCACTCCGTCCCTGAAAATTCCAACATTTCGGGCAAGACCTTTGTCAAAGGGTTACTAGCAAATAATTATAGCAAGGTTTGGAACATGCATGGGAACATTTCTAAATGAAAGAAAGTAGGGTATTTTTATATCCCAATCTGTCAACCGATTTGAATTCATCAAAAATTTGTGTCCGTCTGAGGCCTGTTTCGGATTTCGGTCGCGTCGAATGCAATTCAACAAATAGACTAGAAAATACATGCATGCAGAAACCCTCGCCTTGCTGACAAACAGACAAAACCATTGTATTTTCCGAACATGAAGTATCTGAAGTAGTTGTCATGGTAACACGATAATTTTTTAAGAATATTCTTACAAATGAAAAATCGCCTAAAAATATCACTTTTAATTACAAAATTATTAATTTCCCAGCATAAATATATGTTAGGTATGTTATTATACGTAATATAAGCCTCAATTTAAGGTAAAATTCAACCACAAACGCTACGCAAAACGTTTTAAAGTCACTAGTGTTCTTTATAAAACTAAACTGCCTTTTAAAATGGCTTTATCGATAAACTTTGAGTTTGCAATAAAATGACTTCGAATTCTCGCTTGCAAATAACTCTGCTTTCTTTTTTATTTAAAAAACTCAATATCATAAAAAAGGGAATCAATATTACTAAAGATACACTGAAATAATATGCTGTCTTGTTTAGTTGTTTCATATATGCAAAGGCCGTCGGGTTTTAAATTAAAACAAAGTTACCTTCGTTAACGTTGGCTCACTTCTTTTAGCCGATTCTTTCGCTGTTTCTTTCTTGAAATTTACAAAATCTTGCGAAAATGCGAGCGAAAATGAAATATATTTGTGATATTTGCAAGAAATTTATCAATCATCAAATCAAGAAATGTTTGCTATTTCGCTGTCGTCATGCAGTCGTTATATTGCAAACTTTAAATTGGACCAATCAGTTTTCGCTATTCATGACAGTCCGCCACATATTTTGAGATCAGTGAGGATGACCACCCACCGAAACTTCGTTGGTGAGCCACGCCCGCGATATTTGATGAACTTTAGACTTCGCTAATGCTTTCGTTTCCCCGGGTGTAAATAGCCGGGGGGAATTAGTACCCTCGCACGGCGCTTCGCGCCGTCGGCTCGGGGATAATGAAGCTTAACGAGGTTTATCATCTCATTATCTATTGTCTTAATTGCATTCGACGCGAACAAAATTCGACGTATAAAACAGGCCTGAAATAGATGTAAGATACTATCTGTACCGCACGAGTTTTATTATTTCTGAAGCGAACTCTAGCCTCCTGCACTGCAGGTACCTCTCTTGTTTAAGGACGCAATAAATTAGGGACAGAAAACGCTGCATGAGGCCGCGCCTGTTGAGCTAATGAAACAACTGCATGCATGTGGAGGTGGTAGTGTAAGAAATGTATCTTGAAAGATTCCTCCTCAAATTAAATGTACATTCTACTTCTTTTATACAACTGGTAGAAATTTATCTTCTATTTCAAGAAGTGTTAAAAAGATGGAAAATACAGATGTGGATATCATACTCGATCCAAGACGCAACCAAGCAGCTGACAGGAAAAAACTGTACGAAGAAATGCTTTTAAAAGAAATGCCAGGTATAAATTTCATGCATGCAGCCTTCAGGCAGCGGATGAGTCAGTTATCAAAGAGATTTTAAATGAAATGGTTTTTAAAGCGTTGGAGGCAAAAAGAATGGCGAATTCCCGGGAGCTCAGATTTCAACATTCACCCGCGGACCCCTCCTTCCCCCCTCCATCTTCGTCCCCTAAGTTAGATTTTCTCCCCAGCCTCCATGACCATGTGTTGTAGATTTTCAGTTGAATTTTGAGCACGAATATATAGCTATGTAAAAGCTCGTTTCGAAATGCATATCAGCCAATCAGGAACACAAAACAATTTTAGAATAAATAAATACAAAGTTTCGATAGAAATTAATTTTAAAAGTACCTGAAAGTTCTTCCAAATCAGTTTAAAAATTTAAGCTCATTGGATTTAATTTTAATTAGAAGCAACAGTTTAATTCTGATGCATATATGTGGTAGACGTATTATTTTAATACTCATTTCTACAGATAGAGCGTGTTGAAATTAATGGAAATTCAATTAATTTAGATCAACCAAGATGTATAATATAATTACATGCATGCATGTATGTACTAAAAAAGTATGCTGTTGAATCGATCCAATAAATGTTATACGTATTTTCAATGTAGGATGCTATAGTGAAATGATGTGAAACAATTCAGACGGTTTATACAAAAAATACAATTCTTTCATACTAATTCCGAGAACGCATAGGGAATTCAAACGTACTCCTGGCCAGTGAGAAGCGAGTTTGATCACCCTGCTCCAAAAAACGGAAGGATATAGGCTATATTATAATTTTCCCAAGGCTGATTGTGCGTAACTTAATCATTATATAGCTATAAGGCATTATAATATAGTCATTCACCGTATATGAGCTGTTCTGCAATCTGATTGGTTGAATTACTCGCCGTATATATATCAGCTCATATATATACGGCGAGTAGCGAAAAACAAGATGGCGGTCGGAAAGCTACACGAGTTTTGCGAAGCAGAAAAAAGGAAAATATTCGCTTTGAGAAAGATAATAGTACAAGGAAAAACTCGCAAAAAAATTTGACAGGTTAGCAAAATAGATTTTGTTACATACAAATTAGTTTAAATACAAGTTTTTTAAAGAATTAATACGGAAACAACAGCGAAAAAAACATGTTCATTGAGAATACAAATTGTTCAGAAAAGTTTGCAACGAAAGACAAACGAATTTACAGTCAACAAGCACTTACTATACTACCAAACATCTGTATAATATATCTGAGCTTTTCTGTGAGATAAACCGGTTCTAAAACCATTTCTTTCACTTCGTCTTCGAGTTGTAAAACAAAAGTATTTGAAATTTTCAAGGCCAAGGCCGCCAAGCGGTTTTTGGCCGACATTGTAACAGAAGATATAAATTAATTATTGCTTCAGTTACTGGCTATTACAGTATTGGACTATATTATAAAACAATTATACCATTCGCTCTCGTCGTATATAGCTGATAGCCAACTCGGTGCTACGCAGCTCGTCGGCTATCAGCTCATATACGACTCGAGCTCATGGTATAATTGTTAAATATATAGCGACTTTTATTGTTATATTAAATTGGCGTTTTTGACTATAGTCTTTTAAATTGCACAATGCGAGTGGTGTATCACATGCACCTTGAAAAAAACACCTCTAAAAATCCCTGAAAATACACATCTGTTAAAGTCCTTAAAAATCTCTATATTCACTAAAACTTCTTGAAAAATCCCAAGATATTTTCGAAATCCCCCAAATCTTGTTCACTTGAGTGACACCCTCCTGCAAAATCAATTTGATATACAGGTTGTCATGCATGGCAATTAATCAAATTCGAGTTTTTTGTGTATTGAAAAAGGTTGCAAAATCAAATGCATGCTAGTTGGATCGATCCAATACATGTTATACGTAGATGTATATAGGCTGCATTAAATGTTATAATGCGATTCATTAAATGTTATATGTCGATGTAGGCTGCTTGGTCAAATGACGTGAAACAATTCAAACGGTACTATATATACCATATTACAAAAAATACAATTCTTTCATACTAATTCCGAGAACGCAAAGGGATTTCAAACTCCTAACCAGTCACCAGTGCGATGAGAGTTTGATTTCTGCTCGAAAACACGGGAGGATATATTATAATTTTCCCAAGGCTGCATGACTGTGCATAACTTATGATGTATACTATAAAGCAAGATGGTGATGTTTATTGTTATGTTAAATTGGCGTTTTTGACTAGTCTTTTAAATCGCAAAATGCGAGTGGTGTATCACAACAAAATATCTCGTACACCTTGAAAAAAACTCTAAAAATCCCTGAAAATACGACGACAGACGGGTCATTCCACGCCAAATCGACTAAACTTCCTGCACAAGCATTACAGATTTAGTTGGTTTTTGGTACACTTTTAGATCATTATATAATTAGAATTTGTGTGAATTTTTGTTAAATGACATTAAGTATTTCAGGAAATATAAGCAAAACAGTGCGTGATTGTCAATGGCGGAAGTCGCCATTTTGACAGAATTTGTAATTTCGGCATAATTCGCACATCAATATCTCGTTTATCACTCAACATATTAAGACAAAAATTGGTAGAGTAGTAAATCTGAGACTGCTCTTCTAAACCAATACATCGTTTAATGTATGTAATGAAGGATGTCGTAAATAACGGGGGATCAACATACTGGCAGAATGGAAAAAATACAAATTCGTCGTAGATTTGAACTATAATATCTTGGAAGATATCTGCCTAGGTGCATTCATGTTATCCACACATAAAAACAAGCCTTCAAAGAATTCTTATTAGCAATAATAGCCCGTTATAATTAGTCAGACGTTAAAAATACCGATTTAAATTGCGGCAATTTTTGGATGTGTCTTCTTTTCGACGAGGGAAGTAAGCATGTGGGACTAATCGGACAAACTCAAGATTTCACTGTATTAAAGTAAATGTTACGCTAAATCTGTGGTAGAAATTTCATTATTGTCCTCTGACTGGTTCGATGTTAACGAGCGATCTAAAAATTGGT
>CACRXK020000470.1:0-81245 GCA_902702795.2 Paramuricea clavata | reverse complement strand
ATGATATAACAAGAATGTTACAAGGTTGTTCTAACAAGTCTGATACAGTCATGATATAACAAGAATGTTACAAGGTTGTTCTAACAAGTCTGATAAAGTCATGATATAACAAGAATATGTTACAAGGTTGTTCTAACAAGTCTGATACAGTCATGATATAACAAGAATGTTACAAGGTTGACGACCCAAGGTTGTAACAATATTGTTTATCATGATTGTATTGGACTTGTTAGAACAACCTTGCAACAGGTCTGATAATATCAACAAGGTTGTTACAAGTTGTTAAGAGCTTGTTCCCAACTTGTTGACGGCTTGTTGGCAGACTTGCTACAAGATGTGAGATTTTTGCGCGTGTAGAAGTGGACTAAGATCCTCTCTTATTAATCCGGTGTTACCTCTACACGCGTAAAAACGCGCAAATTGTTAGAGATCTGCAAACAAGTCGTAACAAGGTTGTTGTGAAGCCGATATCAGGATGTGTTCGCACTGCTTGTTCCCAGTTGTTGCGACAAGTCTGGAACACATTGTTATCACCTTGTTACAAGGTTTATGACGGTAACAGACTTGCTACAAGTTGTTCCAACAAGACTAATACAGGCTGTTCGTAACAAGTTGCTACGAGCTTGTTGTCATCAACTTGTTACGTGCAGACGATATCAGACTTGTTGGAACAACTTGTTGCGAGTCTGTTGGCCTCGTCAACCTTGCTACGAGATGATAACAACTTGTTCCAGACTTGGCAACAACTGGGAACAAGCAGTGCGAACCATATATATCTTATATACACTAGATAGTGCATCTAATTATTCTGCAATTCAAAAATTGAAGCCGTGATTGCAGTCTCAGGTCGTTCCCATGAAATGAGAGAAGATTAGTATATTTCCTATTTCTTAAACAGGGAACTTAGATATTAAGTTAACCCTATTCCAAATACATTTTTAAAGTATTCAAATGATGAAAGTTATTGTTGTTTTTAAGCGTTTATATTGCGAGTGGGAACGACCAACATGGCCGCCATCTTGTTGCGAGTCTGGGTAACCGCTGGAATATTCTTGGCTTCAATTTTACTAAAACTTGTTCCAGACTTGTCAACAACTGGCAACAAACAATGTGAACACATCTCGTTGACAAGCTGCGAGAAAGCGCCAAAAATCAAGCTCACGAAATTAAACAAACGTTACTTCAGTAAAACTTACCGATATCCACAAATGTCCATATACGATCCAAAGTGTCTTTATCTATCCATTGGAGCACACTCCTCCAGCGATCAATTTCCCAGACGAGCCAAAACGGCATGGTAACGAGCGCCACAATTAAATCGCTTATAGCCAAATTTATAAGAAAATGATTCGTCACTTGTTTCCGAACTCGTTTAAAAACTCGAAATATAACGATGATCGCGGCGTTACCAGTTATTGTTAAAAAGATTACAAAAGATAACGCAATCACCGAGCCGATAGCCCCTTCTTCAGAATGTGGTTGAACAACTTGGGTTGGAACAGATGACGATTTGTTCATTGTTGGGAAAGACGCCATTGTGAAGAAAATGAATCTATAGAGTATAGGAAAAAGTCTTGGCATCAATAGACAATTCCCATAATAGAGTAATTTTAAAACTAGGCTAGGAGATGCGAATAAATCACCACAACTAGAAAGAACATACTAAAATGAGTAAAATTGCATAGTTTGGTTGCGGAGTGTTGTAAAATGCGGAAAATATAGCCTTGCAAAGTTTACAAATTTTCGGTATACTTTTGTATTGCGTGCGGAAATTGCTACCATTTTCGGCCCAAATGTGGTAGCAATTCCCGCACTTTGCAAGGCTGTATTTTCCGCATTTTACAACATTTCGCAACCAAACTTTGCAATGTTACTCATTTTAGTATGCTCTTTCTAGCTGTGGTGATTTATTTGCATCTCCTTGCCTAGTTTAAAAATTACTCTATAATGGGAATAATCAATTGTCTATCAAAAGGAGAATCTTTTGTATGTTACGTCGGGGTTTTTTTCAAACTTTAAAGTATGTTTAGTGCTTTATCTGTAAAATTATGCTAAAATTATGTTAATGGTATGCCAAAGCCGGAAAATGATGTCTGAAGTTCAGTAAGTTTTGCTTATATATGCTGTATAAATATTTAATTCATTTTGTATCTTGATTGACCATATATGAATATATCTTGACCATGAACTGCAGAGATGTAATCGAGCACCACTTTAAAAAGAGAGTTTAAATTTGCTCTAAAAGCTGATAAATTTGAACTTATTGTATCCGGACTAGACAGGATGCGCGCAATATCAGTATATGTGTTGATTTTCATGCACGAAATTGCCAGTTTTTGGTTGGAAATTGCAATAGGACACTACGCTTGCCCTTTCAAGCTGAGAGAGCCGCGGGTTCAATTCTTGGTCGGACCTCTACTCAAAGTCTTAAAATAATTGAGGAGAAAGTGCTACCTTTACATTGACATCAGTAAATGGTTAGACTTTCGCGTTTTCTCGGATAAGGACATTATAGGTACCTCGGATTTCCAATCAATTGGACGATATAGCCTGTTGAGAAATCCGCTCACCAATGAGTGCCGAGAAATTCAATAGACCTTTCCCCTTATAACCAAAATTTTGATCTAGGCAAGTCTAGACAAATATTTCATCACAGCTTGAAAGAGCATCACAAAATTAGTAATATTCCAAAGTTTCGTTGCGAAATGTTGTAAAATGAGGAAAATATAGCCTTGCGAAGTTTGCAATTTGCCGAGTCATTTTGCATTACAAACGGGAAATTGCAGCCCCAACACCCGAATCGGATGTCAATTTCCCGTTTGTAATACAAAATGACTGAAAAACGGCAAAATTCGCAAGGCCATATTATCCGCATTTTACAAGATTTTGCAACAAAACTTTGGAATATTACTAATTTTGTGATGCTCTTTCAAGCTGTGATGAAATTTGTGTCTATAGATCGAAATTTTAGTTATAAGGGGAAAGGTCCATTGTATAGCCGTGCTCAGCAACTTTAAATATTCCCATGCACTTGCGTAATATATGCAAAAACAGAATAATAAGCAAGAAAAATGGCGGTGCGCAACACTTAAACCTTTATACAACAATTTTAACTTATACTGCTATAGCTATTCAAACTCACCCGTAGTCAGACATGCTTTCAAAACACCGCGCTTTCCTGCTCGACACAGCTAGTCTTATCTCCCAGAACGATGCAGTCGATATAAACAGACACACACTAACTCTTTTTAACTGTATATAGGCGTCGTTCGCGATTTACTATTTCGCAATACCGAGTATAGATAACGTTAACGGCCGCTAATAGTCGGGACAAATTAGACAAGAATCTTAATATACTCCAAATTATTCATTTCCCTTGGCTTTTTTCCATACCAGTCCAGCTTTGGCTAGTTAAAAAGTTTTATTTCCAAATTCCAGTTACGAAAACTGTCAATGTATTGATATATTCTTGTAGTTTAGACACAAACGTTATACACTAGCGTGCTCTTTTAACAAAATTGTCTTGACATTTTCAATTAATATATAGCCCAAATCCTGACAGCAGGCGACACAATTATGATTCATAACTGTGTTCATACTCATTAGATTTTAAGATAATTCAGTATTTATAAAGTTTAATCGCGTTTACGATTTGTTTAATTAAGAGCTTCGATCGTTTTCAGTGCCTCAGTGGACTCGAAATTGCCCCGAGCAATTGACGTTATTTAAAAGCAAGATTAAGGAGCATGACAAACCGAGTTTGATAACTCGATAACGATTTTATTTTTGTCTTTGCGCGGATTAATTTAGACGAAAGGCCCACCCATTTAGCATTGAATTGACAGAGTGATTTGACGTTTGTAGTACGCAGTCGCCCGATCATTTTTGCGCGTTTTTGCACGGCGCGCGACGCAATCTTTCCAACAATGACATTCTCGCGTATTTGCGATCGGATGAAAGTGTTCAAAACCTAAAATCTTTTTGGCGTTCCTCTCAAAATTCCTTTGTTTTAGCTTTGTTTTGTAGTTTACACAGTTAGCAATTAATCTGGCGGTTTAGAAACACAAAATAATAGTTAAATATTGTCAACTTAGGAAATACAATGCTGTTTTTGATGTTACTCTGAGTGTATATACACACTCGGGGCAGGCTGAAAGGTTAGCGTGATAGCTGTAAAATTGACGCCATATTTATGCAACAGCAATTTAAGCAAAACTTACTGAACTTCAGACATTATTTTCTCTTTGACTTTGGCGTACCATCTAAAACCTCTTCATTTTAGCATCATTTTACAGATAAAGCACTAAACATACTTTTTAATTTTATATATTATTCTATTATACATATTACATATTACATGGTACAGATTTAATTATTATTCGCTGCCAAAAATGGGCAACACTAATCTCTTATTCTCTTGCCCTCATTTTAATCAACTGCTTATCAAAATACGAGCACTAATTAATAACAGAATACAAATTAACACTAAGCAATCTCCATTTTTCAACGCAGACAATAACTGCTGTGTTTTCAAACTGAGGAAGTCGAGCCTCTGTAATTTTAGATCATGCGTGGGTTAAATTGGCACTGTATATGCTTGGGTCATGTTATATAACACTTAAATGTACAAGGAACCGGTATTTCATTCCGTTTTGTAGTGCAGTGTCGAAAATATGTGTTGTATTTTATTATCAGCATTGAAACATATGCTCTGTAAGGCCCGAAAAATTAGGAGGAATGCGTTGAGAATGCTATGTAATTAACTAATTTTCTTGTTTTGTTTATCAGACGAAGCTACTGGGATATAGCAAACTGATGTTTGCTATTGCGCCTTATTTTTGCGATGAAATGCGCATTTTTTTAAAATTATGGGTACATGAGTCAAATTCATGCGATTGAATTCAGGCGCGATTCTTCTCGTTTGATCAAGCAGTGAAAGTTGAGAAAACTCTCATGTAAACTCTCGCTTGTCAACTCTCATGCAACTTTTGTTCTCGTGTGACCAAGCAATGAAAGTTGAGAAAACTCCAATGTGAACTCTCGCTTGTCAACTCTCATGCAACTCTTGTTCTCGTTTGATCCGAAGCCGTGAATGTTGAGAAAACTCTCATGTAAACTCTCGCTTCTCAACTCTCATGCAACTCTTGTTCTCGTTTCATCAAGCAATAAACGTTGAAAAAACTCTCATGTAAACTCTCGCTTGTAAATTCTCTGCATGTAACTCTTGTTCTCGCTTGATCAAGCAATGAATGTTGAGAAAACTCTCATGTAAATTCTCGCTTCTCAACTCTCATGCAACTCTTCTTCTCGTTTGATCAAGTAATGAAAGTTGAGAAAAATCTCATGTAAACTCTCGCTTCTCAACTCTCATGCAACTCTTGTTCTCGTTTGATCAAGCAATGAAATTAAGTTGAGAAAACTCTAATGCGTACTCTCGCTTCTCAACTCTCATGCAACTCTTGTTCTCGTTTGATCAAGCAATGAAAGTTGAGAAAACTCTCGCTTCTCAACTCTCATGTAACTCTTGTTCTCGTTTGATCAAGTAATAACGGATTAACGGTTGAGAATCTAGTAAATCCGAATAAATAATATGCACTACAATATTTAGCATACCTGTGGTCTGGCATGATTAAAAACAAGCCGTTTCTTCTATCTTATGAATTTTGTGCAGATATTTTCAGTACTTTAGTGACGTTTCATTAGAACTGGCAAAATATGAGACTAACCCATGAATATACTCTTTGGTTCTCTTCAGAAAACTGTTCTCATCTGACGATTGGGTTTAACGATTATAAGTGCTCTTATCTCCCCATGCAGTATACTATCACAGTGATTTCATGTTGATATCTTATATAAGAACACATTCACGTGTTCATTGCATGGTTACATAATGTTTGCGCATTGTTGTTTACATAATTCTGCGTGGGCCTTGCACCAGATAGAGAAGAGTTTTTGAAAGTTTTGGGATGCCTGTTGTTAGGGTGTGGTATAATGGTCAGAATGGTGGCGTCTTAATATGGTGTCGTGGACACCACGCTTCCCTTTCAAGTTGGGAGACCCGCGGGTTCAATCCTTTGCTTGGGCTTCTACTGAAGGTCTTAAAATAATTGAGGAGGAAGAGCTACATTCACATTGACACCAGTAAATGGTTAGACTTTCGCGTCTTCTCTGATATAAGCCATAAGGAGGTTAAAGTCGTATAGGTACCTCGGATCCCCTATATCAAATGGGTATAATAGCCTGTCGGGAAATCCGCTCACCAATAAGTGAGAAATTGGATAAACATCAATAAAGTCGAGTCTGACATAACAGTTAGTGCATTTGTCTGGACTAAATTTCTATCAGTTCGAAATTGTTCTTTCTATAGAAGCATGTCACACGAGCCAATTTTTGCTGCAAGAATTGTAATGCAATTTCGAACACAAAACCGTTTCATCCAAAGCTTAGTTAGGCCAATGAAAATTGATATCATGTTTCTCGTCCCCGCCCGCCGATGGGATTTATCTGCCGCACGAAAATTTTTCATTTATTATTTTTGAAAAATAGGCTTAACAAAACACCAAATTGATCTCCAGATCAAAGTCTTATTGCTGCATTCCGCAAGCGCAACTCAAATTGTAGCTTTCTAAAGATATTACTCGCCAGAGTGCCTCTATTTTTCATGTCAGCCCTGGTATGTATAGAAATATACCGTAGAGTAGGACGTATTAAATTAAAATGAATTATACACCGATTTACTTCAGATTTTTAATTATGGGGTTTTTGCTGGGTCAAGGAAATTATTGACAAGCAGAATTCAAATACAAAAAATAATGAAAAATGAAAAATGAAAAAAAATCAGTAATACCAGAGATCCCTTTGGAACACCAGTGAAAACAATACAGTATATCTTCAATAACGGCTACAGATTCGTACAAGGCTCAATGACGCAGTTGAAAAATCAGGGGGAAAATAAATTAACCAAAACCCAATCTTTTGCTCCCGCTCCAAATTTTTGAAAATTGTGGACGAGCAACATGATATCAATTTTCATTGGCCTTACAGGGAAATCATAGGTTGGTCTGCAGACACTTTCTATACATGATATACCCTTAAGGGATGAAAAATGAAAGAAATCATACATTCCCCAAACAAAATGTGAAACTGGATTTTCCATTCCAAAATGTAGCCTTGTCACTCGATAGACTGCCCACTTTACAGCCAGATTTGAGCAAACCTGCGCAATTTTAAGACAGCTTCACTGAGACTGCTTTAGTTGCTTACACACTTTGCTAACATTTGATAATAGATATTGTAGTAAAAGGGGCCAGGGGCCAGTTCTTTAAAAGCCGATTAGCTTAACCCAAGGTTAAGCTAAAATTCAAAGTAAACTTCCTAATATAGCTTGTTTATAAATTTGGAAATATTCCTTTAGAAATCTTGTCTGGATCATTGGGACTTTTCTTCTCCGACGTTTTGAAATAAACAGACGTACAGAAATACATAAACTAAAGCAGCAGGTTTAATTTTAACCAAGGGTTAGCCGCTAATCCAGCTTTGGGCATCCGGCTCCTGAAGCCCAGAATTGGCCGCGCAAAATTTCAGGGCTGCCCGCGCGCAAAATGTTAATCACAATCTGATCTCGCTTGCATGCGCATTTGCAAACCTTCCGATCTGTGTCACCACGCGAAACAATGAAATGTAAACCTAGGGCATAGATTATTAAATAAGAGATGCCTACCTACGCGAAGTCTTGAACTTGGCAACCCCTCCTGAGTATATCAATTTCCAAACGTTTCTTCCTTCAGAAATGCACTTCCCTTAATCTTTGCCCAGACAATATGGTGCGTGTTTCTTCTAGAAAAAGTGGTTGTTAAATGAATGACATTTATATGAGGTCCAAGCATATAGTATTTATAGTGATTGATCTCACATGGCTATATACTTAGAAGCCTATCATAAACTGTCCAGATTAAATAGTTTGTTAACAAAGGTCAACGATAACACTTGACATTGATTTCGTTTTGAGCAAAACATTGTAACACGAGATTATCCTTACTGGAACGCTTGGGAGAACAGTTACTGATAAGAGCTATCCATGCAGTGTAAATAAAGTTAGTTTAGTTCAGCTTTCCTCATGTTGTAGCATTAGATCAATAAGAGATGATCCTTACTGGACCTCTAGGAAGAACAGTTTAGAATTGATAGAGCTATCCAGTATAAATAAAGTTAGTTTAGTTTAGGTTTCCTCCTGTAGTAACACTGAATCAATAAGAGATGATCCTTACTCTACCTCTAGGAAGAGCAGTTTAGAACTGATAGAGCTATCCAGTATAAATAAAGTTAGTTTAGTTCAGGTTTCCTCCTGTAGTAACACTGAATCAATAAGAGATGATCCTTGTACTGGACCTCTACCAGTGTAAATAAAGTTAGTTTAGTTCAGCTTTCCTCCTGTAGTAGCATTAGATCAATAAGAGATGATCCTTACTGGACCTCTAGGAAGAACAGTTTAGAACTGATAGAGCTATCCAGTATAAATAAAGTTAGTTCAGTTCAGCTTTCCTCCTGTAGTAACACCGGATCAATAAGAGATGATCCTTACTACCTAGAACTGATATAGAGGTACTACTGCAGTACCCAGTATAAATAAAGTCCGAACTTAAACAAGTTTAACTCAAATATATATTGAAGTAATCTTACATCTATCCTTTATCAGCCTCAGAATTAACTTGTTTTTGAACTCATCCCAAATTTTGCCTTCAGCAACAGATTGTACAATTTAGTTCAGCGATAACGTGACACGTTTGTCTCCGTACAGGAAATACGTAAATAGGGACATGAAATTTCTGACAGTGCTATAAGACAGAACAAATTGCGTCAAAGCTTTATATCGTTAAAGTGCCCCTGTCACAAAATGAGAGTTTACATCATTAGAATCGTCTTGAAACGTAGATTATGAAAATACAAAACAGATTTAAAATTGAGCTTGTTTTCACAGAGTAATAAGGCAATGAAATTTGAAAATTTCAAATTTTAACGGCAAAAGTTTTTGAAAACCGCGAAGCTGGAAAATTGGTAACTAATACGTCATAGTAGGAAGACATTGCCTTCTCGCCTAAGTGAAAAGCATATAAATACTAAGTGAGAATCACAATCAAGCTGGTCAAAATTCGATACAAATGTCTTCGTTGAGTTCAGATACGGAAAATAACAGTTACCAAAGCGATGACTGCCTGAAATTATATTCCTGGGCCGTATCAAATCGAGTGAAATCGATGAAAACACCAGCGAAGCGTGGTCAACGTCGTGCGCACAAATGATCGGCGCTGCTTGATCCATATGTTACATGCAATGAACCATGCAGTGACTGACGAAGATGGCTCAAAAGTTACCGCCAAAAAAGCAATCACAACGAACGTCTTAAGCAATTACAACAAAGGCTTGATAGTTCAGAAGAATTGAGTAAATGGTAAATATTTCACGGCTCTGATTTTGTTGCGTGACTTGACCTTGTGTTGTAAATTACACACTATACAGTAATATTTCATGTGTAAACCTGGCATTTGTCGCATTGAACTGCTTCGTAAATTATGCTAAAGAGTGTCAATGTTGTATGGAAATTGAGGAGTGCGTCGATTCTCTACACAGTGACATTGTGATTTGTGATGCAAGAAGCTGAAGTCGCGCCATCATGTATATAAATTCAACAGCTATGGCTAGATAAGTGAGCTCTCCGTTCAGCAGCCACGAAATTACGAACAACAAAGAAACAGGAATACCGTCAAACAAGCACAGAAGATAGGTAAATAAAGTTTTATTTATCAAAATATTGAAATTAAGAAACACTTTACCGTACCCGAGTTTACTATCAGTGAACACACGCATGCGGTACGGTAACTGAGAGTTTATACACGGTACATATTGTACAATTTATTGAATTATTATATATTTACATGTGTTCACATGCAAGTATTAATTTAAAGCGACTTATTAAAAATACTTATTTATTAATTTATAGATTCTGAAGGAGCACAGTATATACCTCTAGAAACTTTGTGTGGATGGTTTATGGACAACTAGGAAATAGACATTTTTGCGCATATCATATGAGAAAATAATGCCTGCTGTTGATGAAGACTTTGTAGGATTTGTAGAGAACAGCTCTTGATATTATATAACTATTTTTCAATAAATAAACCTATTACACTGTATAAACGTACGTGGTAATATTATACTGTATTGCGCATAGAAACAGCACATTTGCTATATTCATGACTGCAATATTGTTTTGCCAAAGAGACTGAAATTTGAGATTAAGATTTGTATCTGATGTTTTTCTGCACTTCGTGCGCGCGGGTTAATTTGTACAAAGTGTTGCAGCATGTTTAAGAATTTTTCTGACTTGTTTTCGTTCCAGGCACTATAGCAAATGTGGCAATGACTAAGTTATTTCATTAAGTTGCTTCAATGGATTATACTTTGTAATACATTTTCTATACACCCCCGCAGTGTATCTGGTTTCATGCCACAATTTGTTACAAAATCTGCATATTGTACGGGTTTTCACTGCGGTGCAAACACAACGAGTGTATATATGTATAATTTACTGCGTCAAGTTTACTTATACGTACAATTCTACTTTCCCTGTCTAAACTAAAATACAAACAGTGCACATTGCTTGTAGACGTAAGAAATTAGCTTTCATCAGCTATATTTTGACCATATTCACTCATAGTCATAGCTATATTGTCGCGATATTTTATATTTCTGGTGAATCCATTGGCTGTGGCTCATTTATATTTATCGCGCTTTCCAGTTTCGTGACTATGACCATATCGGTTGACTGCATCGAAGCAGCTTCTAAATACAACCCATTCAAATAACGAATTTGGAATAAAAATTGCACTAGGCCATATTCAAGTGCATGATAAACGAAATTAGAGTATAAATTATACATATACCATTCTCTTGACTCTCGCAGACAAAGGTTTGTCGTCGACAGTATTTGTATATTTTGGAATTGCAACGAAACCAATTTCGTCGGTAGCTAACCGTGGTTTTACCAGCAAGCTCTATCTTCGCAAAGTACGCTGAACATTGGATCTCATATTGCTGGTTTAAGGTGCACGAAGTCAATCCCTGTCCTTTTCGCTTCGTGCATCTCGCCTCCAGTAAAAGGTATAAAGTGAAATGCCTTACTCTGTATCCGTGACATTAGAACAACCGCCTACTATACATATATTCTGCAATTTTTCAGTTTCGTGACTTTTATTTGCGCTATTGCCTCCTCTATGATAGTACATGCAATAGTATTTCTATATTAGTGAGCTACATAAGTTCCTACTATTACGTCACACGCATTGTTTCGTCCCAGTCCCTTTTGCGCGGTTTTCAGATTTTTCACAAGGCCAAATTCAATGTTTAAACGGCAATAACTTTTACACTAAAAAAGCAATTTCAATTCCGTTTTCGAATTTCCGTATATTTTGTATCATAGATTTCGAAAATATAAACTCTCATTTTGTGACAGGGACACTTTAATAGAATAGATGGTTTTGAAACTCATCCAGTCAAGTCAACGTTTATTCATAAATCTGGTCGTTCACCGTCACGTGTGTATTGTATTTTTGCCCAACTATTAACTATGCAATGTCGTAGGAGTTACCTATCCGTGACTCGAACAAATTGCTATTGGTGGATTTAAAATACAATACACATGTGAGGGTCAACGACCAGATTTATGAATAAACGTTGACTAACATAGACAATGAGTTATATTGTTATTCTAATGAGTTTCCAAACCATCTATTCTATTACTGTAACTATGATATAACGAAGAAAATTCAATTGAGTTGACCTGAGTCAACCTACGCTCACACGGCCTAGTATCGCATTAACAAACTTCCGGCGTTGGCGTAGGAACGAACTTGAGACAAAAATAAGTTAATTTCAACCTTCCTTTTTCCCCTACAATTAACTTGGAATTATTTGATGTAGTGGGCTTGATTACTTCTTGTAGTCATTGTTTTTCAGTGAGAGTGTTCAAATGTTTCTATTTATATATTTTTGAATTTCGATGTTCTTCACGGTCTTTCGAGGAATGTTACATATGGGGAGGAAGTTGAAATTCATTGAAATGCAAATCACGGAATCGAAGCCGATTAAAACCTACATCGGAACTAATAGTTGACATTAATACTGACATTGATTAACACTACCATAATACCACCGAATAATACAATTCCTGGTATTGGCTATAGTCATAGAAATCTATGGGCATAGTGCCATAGAGATTAATTTCTAGTACAGTGTACATCGATATCGGAACGGTTCGAACAAACATGTCGTATTTAGCAGCTCCTATTAACAAGACTGAATTACAAGACCTTCATGGGTCTCATGTAGACGGCCAGGGCGAAAATTCAACTCAAACCGCGACAACTGGAGTGTTCTTAGATCAAAACGAAGCCGAATTTTTCGATGCAGTCAAAAGTGGCGACATTGACTTGGTCAAAAGCAAACTTGATGACACCAACAATCCCGTGAATATAAATGCCACAAATTGTAATGGCGAAACTGCGTTGCAGATTGCGGCCGAGAATAGAAACTTTGATCTAATGAAAGAGCTTTTGACTAAAGAGGCGGACTTGAAGAATGCTTTATTGCAATGCGTTATTGAAAACGACTTAGAATGTGTCAAAGTATTGGTCAAAAACAAAACCGTACCAGTTGAAATTTCAGACATTGAAATGCCGAGAGGTAGTTATAACATTACACCAACTAGTCTGGCTGCTCAATTGGGCCACCATGATATAGTGGATTTTCTGATTCAGAATAAATGTGTGATTAAAGAGCCGCACGGTTGTGAATGCACTTTGCCTTGCAAAGAAAAGTGCGATGATAAATCAGATATGCTTCGATCACAAATTGCAATAAATCGCTTCAGGGGTCTTTCGAGCCCTGTTTATATGTGTTTGAGGTAAGTGCAATCACTTTGAACGGTCTAGGTAGTGCCAATTAATAAGAAAGCTAGGGATACTGGTCTTCTACGACAAAGAGCCTTCCCTTGAAACGTCGAAGTTCTCCTTGTATTTTTCAGGTAGTTGTATCCATGTCAATCCGAAGCTTTCTTCATTAGTTTAATGACTATCGTTCCGCTTCAGTGGCCAGCGTATGTGTCGTAGGTGACAATAACACCAGAAAGCCAGCTGGGATTTTGGCTGGGATTGAGAAGGATTCGACTGCAGATTTCTTACATTGTTGATAGCCTGAATTTTAGACGGTCACTCGATATCGTCGAGATGACCTCGAGTAACCGTCTTGAAATTCATGCTATGTGGGGTAGCTATAATATTGGCTTAATTATGTTGATCACAAGATTTTACCCAGACTTTTCATGCAACGAATCGTTGACAACAGTTTGAGCGTACCTTTACCAATCAGTGTAATCACAGTACAGACTACAGACCTGACATTGCAAGCATTAGATGCACTTCGTTGGGAAAGTATTTTAATAAGTATATTTATTAAAAAATAGACATCTTAACTGAAGGGCACTCGGAGATTACATACTTCCGCAGGCGAATTAATTAAATTAAGTTACGTATCATGCATAAATTATCAAAGACTTTTGATAATTTCTAGAACCCTGAATCCCACTCGAGAGACAACGCATTTTTTGTTCAGATTTAACATGGAATACAGCTTTTCACGTCGTTCAGGATACTTCTGTGAGTCAGACCACTCAGAGGTCAAACAAGGATGACATTTTATATACCACTCTAGAGTCTAGATCTCGCTCTGACTCTTCCACAGTCCCCCTAACGGCATCAACTATTTCGCTGACCTCAGAATGACATTTCGTCAAAACTTTTTTCTTCAAGATTGGTTTAGAAACAAATTTGGAGTAGGGTTCGGTTAGATTAGGGTTAGGATTAGAGTTGGTGTTTGGAGTAGGGTTAGTGTTAGTAAAACCGTTGCTTTGTTACGTTTTGTCACTCCGAGGCCAGCGAAATAATTTCTTCCGTCCCTAACGTTGTTTATTCATGCAACGATTCATGGGAATGCGATGAAAATTGAGTGTAACGCAAAGGACCATGGGAATGCCCCGAGGCGTTCATTCGGCGCGCGTTGGGTAAGCGACTGGGTACGAGTCAGACTCTCGCTCGCATTTGACTGCAGGTTCGAATCCTGTCAAGGACTTGTAGCTGCATTTTTCGCAGCTATTCCTGGTTAGGTGTAAAGGCCCGTTTCCACTCAAGAAAAATTTCCACGGACAGAAAATTTTCCGAAAATATCATTGTTAAAAGTTGAAAATTTTCAACTTCAAAATGTTTTTCCGACGGAAAATGGACCATTCCCAATTAACCAAAATTTTGAACTCAACAAGTCTAGACAAAAATTTCATCACAGCTGCTTGAAAGGGCATCACAAAATTAGTAATATTCCAAAGATTCGTTGCGAAGTGTTGTAAAATGCGGATAATATAGCCTTGCGAACTTTGCAATTTTCAGTCATTTTAGATTACAAACGGGAAATGGTTACCACTTTTCCAAAATTTTGATCTTAACTAGCCTAAACAAAAATTTCATCACAGCTTGAAAGAGCATCACAAAATTAGTAATATTCCAATGTTTCGTTGCAAAATGTTTTAAAATGCGGATAATATAGCCTTGCAAAGTTTGTAATTTTTAGTCATTTTCTATTACGCACGGAAGTGGTAACCATTTCCCGTTTGTAATCTAAAATGACTGAAAATTGCAAACTTCGCAAGGCCATATTATCCGCATTTTACAACATTTTGCAACGAAACATTGGAATATTACTAACTTTGTGATGCTCTTTCAAGCTGGGATGAAATTTTTGTTCAGGCTAGTTAAGATCAAAATTCTGGTTAACTGGGGAATGGTCCATTAATATGGAATAATCGTTTATATGTCTGAGTATAATATTGTAAACGTCAGCTGTATTTCAAGACCACTGCATCAACTGACTGCTTTATGCTTAATCTTAAAGGTACTTAAACACAGAGGGAAGCAATGTCGATCCGTTGACTCAGGCTTTTGATCTGAATACGAAACTAGAAAAGCGAGCTTCGGACGAGCCAGAATTGAAGAAAGAATATCTTAAAATTTCCGAAAGATGCAAAAAATTCGCGACAGATTTATACAATGGTTGTCAAAGCATGGACGAAATTACCGCGCTTTTGGACATCGCTAGTGAAAAACAGTCCAATTCGAGTTGTGAATCTTGCGCTAGTGAAAAACAGTCCAATTCGAGTTGTTTGCCTTGCGCTAGTGAAAAACAGTCCAATTCGAGTTGTTTGCCTTGTGGCAAGAAAGTGGTAAAGAAATTGAGGAAAGCAATCAAGAGTGATCATAAAGAGGTTGGTCGAGGCTAATTAATATTAAGGATTGAGGTCGTTGGATGATGGTCGAGTAATACTTTAAAATTAAATCGCGCTTTAATTAAAACAATCTTTCTTGCTTCGCTCACCCTTAGGAAGCATCGGGCTATAGGAAACAATATGTTTCCAACTTCTGGAAACATGGCTATGGCAAAACAATGTTCCCTGGTTTGTCCAGCTTTTGGAAGCATGGCCAGGGAACAAAGTTTCCTGGTTTGTCCAACTTTTGGAAACATGGTTTGGAAGACAATATTCCTCCAATGTTTCCTAGTTTTTTCGACCTTTGGAAAACATGGCTAGTAAACATTGTTTTGCCCACCTTTGGCAAACATGGCTAGGAAATAATAATGGCGCTTCCCAATATGGCATCGGCCTTACAATTATCATTTAGGAAAGCTAGGAAGAAAATTCAAAACAATGCTTCTGTAACAATATATCGGGGCTAAACTATATTTTTTCTTTAGTTTGTAGCACATCCGCACACCCAGCAACTCCTAAACGTCGTAGTCTACTCCGACGTGCCCAAGAAGATCCACAGAAGATCATTCTTTTCCAACATCCTCCTATTTATCCTCTACACCATCATATTCCCTCTCCTGGTGTTATTGTATCTCGCGAGTCGAGACAATTGGGTATCAGAAATGATGAAAACTCCCTATTTTAAATTCATCAGTCATCTTTCGCAGTTCATTGTATTTCTGATCTTGATTGCTGCCTCAGCGCTCCGAGATAGTCATACTCCGTCAGGCTTAGGTAAGAACATTGCCTGAAGATGCCTTTTACCTGCTTCAAGTTCTGAAAAGATTGGCCAGCTGCTCGGATTCTTTTCTTTCATCTTTTTTCATCCCACGCCAACCGTCAGTTCCTTGATATTTAGATCTACTTAGACCTTGTTATTTAGCAAGAAAGTCGGTTACAGAGGTTTCCATCTTCGTAACACCTGTGACCGACTTTCTTTTATTTCTTCTTGCTATCTCTGCAATGTCTACCACTCCACATTTTCTCCCGATCTCAAATTATCGTCTTCGGTCTCCCCAGTTCCTCTCCATCTCCATATCTCCATCTCCATCTTTCTTTCACCTCTTCTTTATATATCACCCTAGCCTCCTTCATCTTCTCTACAATGTCTACCACTCCACATTTTCTTCTGACCTCTGCACTCCATATTATCCTTACATATCGTCTTCTGTCTCCCCAGTTCCTCTCTCTATCTCTATAATGTCTGTGATCGACTTTCTTTCAATACTATCTCAGCCTTGCCTGCATCCTCTTCTTTGCAATGTCCATCACCTCACATCTTCTTTTGATCTGATTGGCTCCCCTTTATCTCTTCTTAATACGTGTCCATACCACCTCAGCCTTGCCTCCTTCATTTTTTCCGTAATGTCTACCACCCAACAAGTTTTCAGATTTTTTACATTGCATAATGTCTCTGACAGTCTCCCCTCCATCTCTTATTACGTGTTCATACAATCTCAGCCTTGCTTCCCTCACCTTCTCAGTAATGTCTACCACGCCATATCTTCGTTTGATCTCATTACTCCATCATGTGTCTGACCAGCTCGTGACGTCGCAATGTCTATCCAGACGAACTTATTGTACTATGATAGCTCGATCTATACTGACAATGTTTCTTGCAACAAATCATACCTGGTATTTTCCAAATTGTGCGTCCAATGTCAAGCCTTAACGGTTGATATGTCTGTTTGGTGCATTTATACCAGATAAACTATTTCTTATTTTTCGAAATCCGTCCAAATGGATCTGCCGAGTTTAAATCAGACCACTGAACGTTTTCAACCTCACTTTTCAGAATATCTGATAATCATCACAGTTGTTGGCATGATTGTTCAAGAGGTCAAAGAAATGTTCAATCATACACCGCGGATTAGTTATTTCTTTAAATGGTGGAACATTGTCACAACAATAATGTTAACACTGTTTGTTCTGGCTACCCTCTCCTGGATAGTAGGCTTTGCTATTACAGGAGGGTGGTCAGTGGTGAATTATTCTCTGTCTCAATTTGCCGAGTCCAAAGATGGCTATCAACTCCTGTTGCTGGGCAACAGCTTCTTCTCATTGGCTATCGTCGTCAGCATTTTTCATTTGGTCGACATGTGTCAGGTAAAGTCACAACCATTTGTTTTGTTCAACTTTGCCAAACAACTTTTTCGCAACAATATTTGCCAGTTTTTACTTCGGGAAAGAGACAACTACGAAACGATGCTTCCTGGTTTGCCCACTTTTGGGAGTCATGGCTAGGAAACAGTATTTCCTGGTTTTGCCAACTTTTGGGAAATATGAATAGAAAACAATGCTTCCTGCGTTGCCCAATTTTTGTGAATCATGGCCAGGAAACAATATTTCCTGGTTTTGCCCACCTTTGATAAAAATGGCTAGGAAACAATGCTTCCTGGTTTGCCCACCTTTGAGAACATCATGGGTAGGAAACAATGTTTCCTGGTTTGCTCACTTTTGGAAAATATGACTAGGAAATAATCAGCAACAATACAGTTTGCTCTGCGTCTTCGTAAATCAAATCTATTTTGTTTCTTTATAAATTCTAGGTCAATTCCGTCCTTGGTCCATTGCAACTCTCGCTATATCGTATGCTTCAAGACGTTTTAAAATTCCTTCTCTTTTTTGCCGCCATTTTTGTGGCATTTGTGATGGGAGTACGTAATCTCTACTCGTACTATAATAGTATCCAGGCGGAGATTGCCGAGCACAGCAACAAGAATAACAGTATGATGGCAGAGACTAACCATCCATTTTCCACGTAAGTTTAGGCAGATTCTACCAAACAATTCAGAGTTTTTTTCGTGCACTAACAGTCTAACACCAATGGACCATTGATGAATAGCCCTTACTGGACCTCTAGGAAGAATAGGTTAGAACTGATAGATCAGACCTATCCAGTATAAACTGATAAACTTAGTTTATATTTCCTCCTGTAGCAACCGTTTACAACAGATACAGCCATCCAGTATATCTAGTAAAGTTAGTTAATTTCGGCTTTCCTCCAGTAGTAACACTTGACTTCTAGGGAGAACAGTTTAGTTTGATAGCTTGATAGTTTGATAGTTTATTTGACACTAAAACTTACAGCTCCAGAATATAACTAATTCCACTACTGAAATATGTTAGGTTTACAAGGATATTAAAACTAATTTTACATGTATTTTGTTTAAGAAAACGAATAAGATTAGACTAAAATACTTAAAAATACACATTCACATATACATATACTGTATGCGCAGACTTATAATTTGTTACTAAAACACTCACTAATGCTAATTTAGATTAGGTTAAAAAACCAGCATATTCGCGGTAAACTGATAGAGCTAGTTGAAAGTGAAAGTGAAGTTTAAATGAGATACATTCCGTCAATTTTATTTCATTTTTTAGATTTTCTCAATCAGTTCAAAGCATGTTCTGGGCTCTCTTTGACAAAATTGACTTGGAAGAATTTGACACGAAAGATAGAACGTTTGAAATCACACAGGAAACTGGGAAGGTTTTATTCGCATTTTACTCAATTTGTGCTATCATGGTCGCGCTCAATATGCTTATTGCAATGATGAGTCATTCGTATGAGTATATTTCGGTAAGAAAAACTGACTTAATTTATACTGGATAAAGTTCCAAATTGTTTTCGTTCACTACAGGAAAAGACCTAAACTAAACTGATTTTATTTATAGTGGATAACTCCATCAGTTCTAAAACCATCTTCTTGGAGATTCAATAAGGGTCATAACTTAACTAAATAAATGCTTGATTTTCTTTATATTGGACCCCTAGAGTCACCCCTCATTGTTTTGGGAAAACTGAAGACACTCTTCTCGCATTCATGCAGTGGTGATATAATCAAACAGTTGCATTTTGCAGGAGTTGGACCCAGAGAAGCCGACGATCAGGCTTTTTATTGGGGCGGGGAGTTCTTCAATTTCCCGAAGAGCCTTGTCGCAGGCTGGGCAGGGAGACAAAAGGCATTATTATATATCAATAGTCAAAGTCGCATTTTTCTAGTGTTTTATTGGTTGAGAGCATATCACGTGAGAGTGACGAAATTAGGCTGTCTCCCTCGCAACAGCGCGAGAGGGAGATAATACGTTATCGACCGGCAAATAACAAAAAAAATCACGTGCGCCATCACGTGAAGATGCGACTTTTGGACATGCCTCCTAGTACGTAATTAAAACTTTCGCTTTAAGTAACTGCAGTGTAGCCAGTGTTTAATATAACGTTTTAACAATAAAATATTTCATGTATTTACGTTCATTTGTTCTTTAATTTGTTGTTTCTTTGACTATTGATATATAATAAAACACTTATTTACTGAGACCGAGGGAAGCAGTGTGTTTTGTGGACCCTCGACCGTCGATGTGTATTTTTTCTATTTGTAGCAAGATGACGATATTCAATGGAAATACAGTCGCACTCAACTATGGTTAGAATTTGTTGAAAAAGGAAGCGTCCTGCCAGCACCTTACAATCTCCTGCCCAATCCATGGGAAATTTATGACTTTTTTAAAACGGTGCGTCGAGTCATATAGTAAATATAACACGTTACAAATAAGCCTAGGGCCAATGGAAGACGATGAGACCTTGTCTTCTAGCCATGCTTTCCAAAGATGGGCAAAACAAACTTTAACAAAGAAACATTGTTTCCTATCCATGTTTCCCAAAGGTGGACAAACCAGGAAACAGTGTTTCCTATAGCCATGTTTCCCAAAAGTAGGCAAACCAGAAGAGTGTTTCCTAGCCATTCCCAAAGGTTGGCAAACCAGAAAACATTGTTTCAATGTTTCCTATCCATATTTCCCAAAGGTGGACAAACCTGGAAACATTGTGTCCAAACTGTGTTTTCTGAAGGAGGGCAAACATGGAAACATTTGTCAGCAACATTTTCCGGCAGAGTAACTTAGATCTGACTTAGTTACAATAAATACTGCATGCATGGCTGTGGAATATCCAGACAAGCAGGTTGAAAGTTAAAAACTAATAAAACAATGTCCTTTTCAGCTTAAACCAATGAGAGATCTAGATGAACCTTCCCGAACAGATGAAAGGAAACGTTGGAAGGAAGAGATGGAAGCAAAGGTATGGTTCCTTTCTTTTTCCGAACGCCACCTCCCTTGATGAGTAAAATCGTCTGGCATTAGACAGAGTGAAATAAACGGACATAGTACTATAGTGCGGTGCATGCCCTGGAGCACGCGCAAAACATACACAAGACATATGCTGTATGATTCCGAACAAACAAACAGAAGAAGAAGAATTTTATTCGTAATACATTTGTTGGTTCGATTCCCACCGTGGCCAAGCATATTTTTCAAGCCTGCCCGGTGTGGATATACACTCAGAGTAACATCACACAAGCATCTTATTCACCTGAGTACATTACATCAACACAGCAAAATACATACAACACATTATTAAGACAAAGTTAGCAGGGGGTCTCTGAAGTAGCTTTAACGCTAATCGAAGTCAGATAACCGATAAAAGTATTCGAGCCACTGTGGATCAACATTAAGTGTTCCGTCTGATGATCTGCACTGGAATCGCAGGGCCGTAGGTTCAATTCCTACCACGAGGACCTGTGCTGCATTTTTCGCAGTCGTTCTTGGTCAGGTCTTAAAGTGTATATATACTCACTTGGATTACTAACCCTAAAAACAGCATTCTAGTAAAGCGAAGCCTAACCTCGTTTGGGCACCGCAATCTGGCGTTTGACAAGATGTGTGTTTAACATTTTAGAGAAAAACGATCATCAATCGTCTGGTACGCCGTTACTTTCGCACTGAGGAATCTCAAAGAAAGAAAGAATTGGGCACTTTAAAAGACATCGAAGAATGTAAACATGAAATCGTCAAAATTTTGAAAGAAAACCAGGCAGCGAATGCTAAACTTTGAAGAAGCTATGCTGAATGGACAACGAAAGAAAATGCCAAAGGGCAAAATTGTTAACCTCTTTAAAAAAGAATTCTCCGGCGACTCTGCTCATGTGTGGTTAAATGAAGTTAAGGAAATCAGAAATTGATGTTTTTTATTATTATTATTATTATTTAAAAATATTTAAAAACGGTAGTCCTTCAGGGCACATAGGCACCTGCTTTTCAAGGCACCTGCTTGAGGTTTTTGTGATATGCGGAATTATCAAGGTCGAGGTAAGCGTTATCAGCCTCGCCTTCGGCTCGGCTGATAACGCTTACCTCGACCTTGATAATTTTGCATATCGCAAAAACCGAATTCAGTAATTGTTTTATTATACATTTGAAGAATAATAAACATAGTATTTTAAATAATAAAACAATTATTGAATTCGGTTTTTGCGATATGCAAAATTATCAAGGTCTACCAACTACAATGTATAATAATTAATATTTTTTGTATATAATTAATAATTCTATACGTATAATTAAAAAACTCATTAATAATTCATGAAGAAAACACAAAGAAAAATCATAAGCGTATCGTATCTGTATATGTGATACAGATTCATGTTGATTTACATAAATTTTAACTTTGATTTTCTCGGCTTTGACAACGTTTATTTTTAAAATTACTTCGCCAATGAATTCATAAGCTGAGTCGTTTTTTAAGTTGTTTACAACATTCGCGTCCGTGTTGTATCAGATATACAAATTCTCGCCTTCGGCTCGAGTTTGTATATCTGATACAACACGGCCGCTCATGTTGTAAACATTACTTGTGAAATCATGAGCGTGAAGGAGTTTGTACATCTGATAGAAAATCATGCTGATTCACTACATAAGCTTTTAAACATAGTCGTACGGGGTTGATGCTTTCCAGGGTGCAGTTGAAAGTTTGCCCGAATTTTATGGAGGATTGTAATGAAATTACCTGAATTTAACCTATTTTCTGATAAATCTGCCCGAATTTTCTTGATTTTTCCTAGCATTTGCCCGAATTTCCATGGTTTTCCAAATTGTTTTTTTTTGGGGGGGGTCTGTCCCCGTCTCGTACGCCTATACTTTTAAAGTTTAATTTTCTCACCAAATATCATTCATTTATTCTAAATTCGGTTCAAGAATACGAATGTCCTCATCGAGACGTTTCACAAGCTATATAAAGCATACTGTATGCGCTTAATCGGCTAAATTATTCAGTATTCCGCAAAGCAGATTAAGGTGTGAAACTCAGGCGTAAAACTCCGATTACCTACCGTTAAATTTTAATAATCGAAAGCGAAATATCGATAAAATAAATTTTAAGCCAAGAGAGCAGAATGCAAGATGAAAGTAAGGACTTAGGATATATGAGGCGTGATATCCGCCAAATATGTTTATTTGAGCCAGTGGATTGTAGGCTAGTGGATTGCGGCATGTCGGATATGTCAATAACCTGATCTGCCAATAAAGGCGAAAACATCGCCCAACGTGTGTGCGTGGAACGCATATTATATAACAATACTGCCGAGAAGATTATACGTAATAGACGTCGCTATGGCCTTATCCGAAGCGGTTACCTGACCTTAATATTGAGTTTGTATTTTTTTGTGACTTTTTAACCCTCGACTTTTTACCCTCGACTTTTTACCCTCGACTTTTAACCTTCGACTTTTTACCCTCGACATTTAACCCTCGACACTAGACACTAGACACTCGACCAATAGATAAACTCGTGGTATAGCACTAATTATACAATTATTTTAGAATTGATAACACTATCCAGTATGAATAAAGGGTCCTACTAAAGAATGCCCGGGAATTCTTTAGTAGGACCCCTCTGACACTGTTTTAGTTTTTAGTTTTTATTTTAACAGCTTTATTGAACGATGTTCAAACGGCAAGAGTGCGAACAGGACTCAAGACCCATGCGAGGCACTCTCCCTCTTGAATTTTGTTTAATCTAATATCATTATTTACAACAATATTATAAATTGGTAAACATATACCAGCTGATTAATATCAAATATAACGAAAAATTCTTCGTTAACGTCGGTAGTGGTCACACAAATGAATTTGCATACATTGCTTTTTGTCGTCAAGGGGTGAGCGCTGGCGCTATATCTATGGGTTAATACCAAGTTGATTGCACCCCAATGCGCCCTACTTTATTATTTCACCATGTCTACCGCCAGACGATTTTGACGTTGTTTTTGTCTTGATGGATGATCCGTCGTACGGATTTACGTCAACTAGTAAACGAACATTTGACTGTTTTTTTTTGTGTATAACTTGTGTGTTGTCAATAAAAATTTTTATACATGATGTATTCGCACTAATTTCTTATCACGTCTGTAAATATCAACAACGAATTCAAAGAATTCGTTGTCTTGAGCGGAACTCGAAAGAACAGCTTCGCCAATGCTTTTAATTTCCGGCATTGAGTGCTTGTGGCGCGCATGCATTCTATGCGTATTTTTGGGCTGCTATGCTTCTGCCCACCAACAGTACTCAAATTTAGGGCTATAATTTCTAAACAGCACAGCCAACAGTAGAGAAATTAGCCTGAGTATCAGGCTTTATCAGGAAAAACAGTACGAATGAACCTATGGGACAATGAAACCGGATCTGATTTGCGGTGTCAAGTTTCAGTAAGCAGATGGTGAATCATGTGGTGGGTTTAACTACTTCTTGTAGTCATTGTTTTTCTGAGAATCTGTTCTACGAGATCTTTCCGATGGTATTGGTGGGAGGAAGTCGAAATTCATTGAAATGCAAATGAATCGAAGTGATTAAGACCAATTTGGAAGTCGGAACTTTGAACACCATAATAACACCACTGAATAATACACTTTTCTGGTTTCTATTACGAACAAATATGGCAAATATGTCGTACTTAGAACCTCCTTGTACCAAGATTGGATTGCAAGACCTTCGCGAGTCTCGTGTAGACGGCCCGGGCAAAAATTCAATTCAAACCGAAGATCAAAACGGAACCGAATTTTTCGATGCAGCCAAAAGAGGCGACATTGACTTGGTCAAAAGCAAACTTGATGACACCAACAATCCCGTGAATATAAATGCCATAAATCGTAATGGCGAAACTGCGTTGCAGATTGCGGCCGAGAACAGAAACTTTGATCTAATGAAAGCGCTTTTGGCTAAAGAGGCGGACTTGAAGAATGCTTTATTGCAATGCATTGTCGAAAACGACCTGGAATGTGTCGAAGTACTGCTCGAAAACAAAACCGTACCAGACAATGAAATTTCGAAAGATAGTTACATTACACCAACTAGTCTGGCCGCTCAATTGGGCCACTATGAGATAGTGCAGTTTCTGATTCAGAAAAAGTTTCGAATTCAAAAGCCGGATCCTTGTGAATGCGCTGGCAAAGAAGAATGTGAATCAGAATCAGATATGCTTCGATCACAAATTGCAATAAATCGCTTCAGAGGTCTTTCAAGCCCTGTTTATATGTGTTTGAGGTAAGTCCGTAAGTGCAATCACTTTGAACGGTGTAGGTAGTGCCAATTAATAAGAAAGTTACGGATTGCCGACAGGGATACTGGTCTTCTCCGACGAAGGGCCTTCGCTTGAAACGTCGAAGTTCTCCTTGTATTTTCCAGGTAGTTGCATGTATCCTTATCAATCCGAAGCTTTCTTAATTAGTTTAAGTATAGAAGAAGATGAAGATGTTGTATTGTAAACAACGAAGCGTTAGCTAATAATTTTTTACTTTTGTCAGTATGTTTGGTTTTAAAGTTATTTGCTGGGCTCTGCTTTTTATCTTTAAACTAGTTTAAGTATAGGTTACTGATTTTGAGGCAACGAGGGGATATGTGATGTCTTCGTGATGTTTTTTCAGCTCATTTTTTGTGCTGCAAAGACATCACAGGTGAATATTACTAGAGGGGATTATTAGAGGGAAATTGATTGGAGGGGAATATTCCCCGATAAGAACAAAGGAAACCGAGCAATGTGACAAATAATGAGTATCGTTCCGCTTCAGGGGCCAGCGTAGGTGACAATAACACCAGGAAGTCAGCTGGGATTTTGGCTGGGATTGAGAAGGATTCGACTGCAGCTTTCTAACATTGTTGGCAGCCTGAATTTTAGACGGTCACTCGATATCGTCGAGATGATCTCGAGTAACCGTCTTGAAATTCATGCTACAATGTTGCCTGTCTTTGTTTGAACACCATATGTTGGGTATAACTAATATTGGCTTAATTATAACTAATATTGACTTTACCCAGACTTTTCATCCAACGAATCGTTGAACAACATCATTCAATGGTTTGAACGTACCTTTACCAATCAGTGTAATCACAGTACAGACTACAGACCTGACATTGCAAGCATTAGATGAACTTCGTTGGGAAAGTATTTTAAGTATATTTATTAAAAAATAGACCTATTAACTATCAAGGGCACTCAGAGATAACATACTTCCGCAGGCGAATTAATTAAATTACGTATCATGCATAAATTATCAAAGACTTTTGATAATTTCTAGAACCCTGAATCCCACTCGAGAGACAACGCATTTTTTGTTCAGATTTAACATGAAATACAGCTTTTCACGTCGTTCAGGATACTTCTGTGAGTCAGACCACTCAGTGACAAACAAGGATGACAGTTTATATACCACTCTAGATTCCAGATCTCGCTCTGACTCTTCCACAGTCCCTAACATTGCTTATTCATGCTATGATTCATGGGAATGCGATGAAAATTGAGTATAACGCAAAGGACCATGGGAATGCCCCAAGGCGTTCATTCAGCGCGCGTTGGGAAAGTGACTGGGGACGAGTCAGACTCTCGCTCGCATTTGATCGCAGATTCGATTCCTGCGAATGACTTGTAGTTGCATTTTTCGCAGCTGTTCCTGGTTAGGTGTAATAAATGTACATAAATTTCCATTCACTAATTTCCATCTACAAGGCCCTTCAATTAATATGGAATAGTCGTTAATATGTCTGAGTATGATATTGTAAACGTCAGCTGTATTTCAAGACCACTGCATCAACTTAAAAATGACTGCTTTGAGCTTAATCACCCCTTAATCTTAAGGTACTTAAAGACAGAGGGAAGCAATGACGATGGCAATGACGATGGCAATGGCGATGGCAATGACGATCCGTTGACTCAGGCTTTTGATCTGAATATGGAACTAGAAAAGCGAGCTTCGGACGAGCCAGAATTGAAGAAAGAATATCTTAAAATTTCCGAAAGATGCAAGAAATTCGCGACAGATTTATACAATGGTTGTCAAAGCATGGACGAAATTACCGCGCTTTTGGACATCGCTAGTGAAAAACAGTCCAATTCGAGTTGCGAACCTTGCGCTAGTGAAAAACAGTCCAATTCGAGTTGTTTGCCTTGCGCTAGTGAAAAACAGTCCAATTCGAGTTGTTTGCCTTGCGCTAGTGAAAAACAGTCCAATTCGAGTTGCGAGCCTTGTGGCAAGAAAGTGGTAAAGAAATTGAGGAAAGCAATCAAGAGTGATCATAAAGAGGTTGGTCGAGGCTAATTAATATTAAGGATTGAGGTCGTTGGATGATGGTCGAGTAATACTTTAAAATTAAATCGCGCTTTAATTAAAACAATCTTTCTTGCTTCGCTCACCCTTAGGAAGCATCGGGCTATAGGAAACAATATGTTTCCAACTTCTGGAAACATGGCTATAGCAAAACAATGTTCCCTGGTTTGTCCAACTTTTGGAAACATGGTTTGGGAGACAATATTCCTCCGATGTTTCCTAGTTTTTTCGACCTTTGGAAAACATGGCTAGTAAACATTGTTTTGCCCACCTTTGGCAAACATGGCTAGGAAATAATAATGGCGCTTTCCAATATGGCATCGGCCTTACAATTATCATTTAGGAAAGCTAGGAAGAAAATTCAAAACAATGCTTCTGTAACAATATATCAGGGGCCGGTTGTATAAAACTCTTAATTACTTTTTAATCACTATTTTGTAGTTAAATAGTGATTAACTCTCAAATACGCGCTTCTTATTGGATGACGTTTCCACTAACTATAGTTAACTTTAATCACTTTTTTATACAACCGGCCCCAGGGCTAAACTATTTTTTTCTTTAGTTTGTAGCACATCCGCACACCCAGCAACTCCTAAACGTCGTAGTCTACTCCGGCGTGCCCAAGAAGATCCACAGAAGATCATTCTTTTCCAACATCCTCCTATTTATCCTCTACACCATCATATTCCCTCTCCTGGTGTTATTGTATCTCGTGAGTCGAGATAATTGGGTATCAAAAATGATGAAAACTCCCTATTTTAAATTCATCAGTCATCTTTCACAGTTCATTATATTTCTGATCTTGATTGCTGCCTCAGCGCTCCGAGATAGTCATACTCCGTCAGGCTTAGGTAAGAACATTGCCTGAAGACGCCTTTCACCTGCTTCAAGTCCTGGAAAGATTGGCCTGCGACCAGCAGCCAATGGCCACCGTCAGTTCCTTGACATTTAGATCTATTTAGACCGCGATATTTAACAAGAAAGTCGGTCACAGAGGTTTCCATCTTCATAACACCTGTGACCGACTTTCTTTCATCTTTTCTTATACCATCTCTGCATTGTCTACCACTCCACATTTTCCTCTGATCTCTTCATTCGATATTATCGTCTTCGGTCTCCCCAGTTGACTGACTGACTTTCTTTCAATAATATCTCAGCCTTACTTCCTTCACCTTCTCTGCAATGTCCACCATCTCACATCTTCTTTTGATCTCTTCAATTCATGTCTCTGATTGGCTCCTCTTCATGTCTTCTTATTACATGTTCCTACCATCTCAGCCTTGCTTCCTTCACCTTCTCTGCAATGTCTACCACTCCACATTTTCTTCTGACTTCTTCACTCCATATTATCCTTACATATCGTCTTCTGTCTCCCCAGTTGCTCTCTCTATCTCTATAATGTCTGTGATCGACTTTCTTTCAATACTATCTCAGCCTTGCCTGCATCCTCTTCTTTGCAATGTCCATCACCTCACATCTTCTTTTGATCTGATTGGCTCCCCTTTATCTCTTCTTAATACGTGTCCATACCACCTCAGCCTTGCCTCCTTCATTTTTTCCGTAATGTCTACCACCCAACAAGTTTTCAGATTTTTTACATTGCATAATGTCTCTGACAGTCTCCCCTCCATCTCTTATTACGTGTTCATACAATCTCAGCCTTGCTTCCCTCACCTTCTCAGCAATGTCTACCACGCCATATCTTCGTTTGATCTCATTACTCCATCATGTGTCTGACCAGCTCGTGACGTCGCAATGTCTATCCAGACGAACTTATTGTACTATGATAGCTCGATCTATACTGACAATGTTTCTTGCAACAAATCATACCTGGTATTTTCCAAATTGTGCGTCCAATGTCAAGCCTTAACGGTTGATCTGTCTGTTTGGTGCATTTATACCAGATAAACTATTTCTTATTTTTCGAAATCCGTCCAAATGGATCTGCCGAGTTTAAATCAGACCACTGAACGTTTTCAACCTCACTTTTCAGAATATCTGATAATCATCACAGTTGTTGGCATGATTGTTCAAGAGGTCAAAGAAATGTTCAATCACACACCGCGGATTAGTTATTTCTTTAAATGGTGGAACATTGTCACAACAATAATGTTAACACTGTTTGTTCTGGCTACACTGTCCTGCATAGTAGGTTTTGCTATTACAGGAGGGTGGTCAGTGGTGAATTATTCTCTGACTCGATTTGCCGAGTCCAAAGATGGCTATCAACTCCTGTTGCTGGGCAACAGCTTCTTCTCATTGGCTATCGTCGTCAGCATTTTTCATTTGGTCGACATGTGTCAGGTAAAGTCACAACAATTTGTTTTGTTCAACTTTGCCAAATAACTTTTTCGCAACAATATTTGCCAGTTTTTACTTCGGGAAAGAGACAGCTACGAAACAATGCTTCCTGGTTTGCCCACTTTTGGGAGTCATGGCTAGGAAACAGTATTTCCTGGTTTTGCCAACTTTTGGGAAATATGAATAGAAAACAATGCTTCCTGCTTTGCCCAATTTTTGTGAATCATGGCCAGGGAACAATATTTCCTGGTTTTGCCCACCTTTGATAAGCATGGCTAGGAAACAATGCTTCCTGGTTTGCCCACCTTTGAGAACATGGGTAGGAAACAATGTTGTCTGGTTTGCTCACTTTTGGAAAATATGACTAGGAAATAATCAGCAACAACACAGTTTGCTCTGCGTCTTCGTAAATCAAATCTATTTTGTTTCTTTATAAATTCTAGGTCAATTCCGTCCTTGGTCCATTGCAACTCTCGCTATATCGTATGCTTCAAGACGTTTTAAAATTCCTTCTATTTTTTGCCGCCATTTTTGTGGCATTTGTGATGGGAGTACGTAATCTCTACTCGTACTATAATAGTATCCAGGCGGAGATTGCCGAGCACAGCAACAAGAATAACAGTATGATGGCAGAGACTAACCATCCATTTTCCACGTAAGTTTAGGCAGATTCTACCAAACACTTCAGAGTTTTTTTCGTGCACTAACGCCAATGGACCATTGAGGGATGGCCCTTACTGTACCTCTAGGAAGAATAGGTTAGAACTGATAAACCTATCCAGTATAAACTGATAAACTTAGTTTATGTTTCCTCCTGTAGCAACAGTTTAGTACAGATACAGCCTTCCAGTATATGTAATTAAAATACTCATTAAAAATTCATAAACCTTGTGGCAAATCATGTCAGCCATAATATGTCACGTGGAGTGACTTTATATCTGATAAAACTCATCAATTGTTCTCCTAATTAGTATGATTATATAATTGTTCATCCTAATTAGTATTCTTTTGTAGTCGTATTTTAAGCTATTCAAAACACTCGAACTCGCGTTTTATCATATCTAAAACGCTCGGCTGCGCCTCATCTAAATATGATAAAACACTCCTTCTCGTGTTTTAAACAGCACTTAAAGTTAGTTAATTTTGGCTTTCCTCCAGTAGTAACACAGGACTTCTATAGGAAAAACAGTTTAAAACTGATAGATCTAGTTGAAAGTGAAGTTTAAAGTTATATTCCGTCAACAATGTTATTTCATTTTTTAGATTTTCTCAATCAACTCAAAGCATGTTCTGGGCTCTTTTTGACAAAATTGACCTGGAAGAATTTGACACAAAAGACGGAACGTTTAAAATCACACAGGAAACTGGAAAAGTTTTATTCGCTTTCTACTCAATTTGTGCTATCATGGTCGCGCTCAATATGCTTATTGCTATGATGAGTCATTCTTATGAGTATATTTCAGTAAGAAAAACTAACTTAATTTATACGGGATAAAGTTCCAAATTGTTCTCCCTAGAGGTCCAGTAATGGTCACCCGTTTTAGGCCAGTGATATAACTACACAGGAAAAGAACTAAACTAACTTTATTTATAATGGATAACTCTATATCAGTTGTAAAACCATCTTCTTAGAGATTCGATAAGTGTCATAACTTAATTAATGCTTAATTTTCTTGATAGTGGACCCCTGGAGTGACCCCTCATCGTTCTGTGGGAAAATGAAGACACTCTTCTCGCATTCATGCAGTGGTGATATAATCAAACACTTGCATTTTGCAGGAATTGGACCCAAGAGAAGCCGACGATCTGGCTCTTTATTGGGGCGGGGAGTTTCTTCAATTTCCTGAAGAGCCTTGTCGCAGGCAAGGCAGGAAGACAAAAGGCATTGGCTAACTGCAACTATAGTTACATTTTTTCTATTCGTAGCAAGATGACGATATTCAATGGAAATTCAGTCGCACTCAACTATGGTTAGAATTTGTTGAAAAAGGAAGCGTACTGCCAGCACCTTACAATCTCATACCCAATCCACGGGAAATTTATGACTTTTATAAAAAGGTGCGTCGAGTCATGTAGTAAATATAACGCGTTAAGAGTAAGCCTAAGGTTTGATGCAAGACGAAGAGACATTGTTTCCTAGCCATGCTTCCCAAAGATGGGACAACCAGGAAATACTATTTCCTATCCATATTTCCCAAAGGTGGACAAACCAGAAAACATTGAGTCCAAGCCGTGTTTTCTGAAGAAGGGCAAACATGGAAGCATTTGTCAGAAACATTTTCCAGTGGAGTAACTTAGATCTGAATACATTACTTAGTCACAATAAATACTGCATGCATGGCTGTGGAATATCCAGACATGCAGGTTGAAAGTTGAAAACTAATAAAACAATGTCTTTTTCAGCTTAAACAAAAGAGAGATTCTTCCCAAACAGATGGAAGGAAAAGTCACGAAGAAAAGGTATGGTTCCTTTCTTTTTCCGAGCGCCACCTCCCTTGATGACTAAAATCGTCTGGCATTAGACAGAGTGAAATAACAAGTCATAGTACTAGAGTGCGGTGCCCTGGAGCATGCGCAAAACATGCACAAGGCATAAGCTGTATGATTCCGAACAAACAAACTAACAGAAGAAGAATTTTATTCGTAATACATTTGTTGGTTCGACTCCCACCGTGGCCAAGCATATTTTTCAAGCCTGCCCGGTGTCGATATACACTCAGAGTAACATCACACAAGCATCTTATTCACCTGAGTACATTACACCAACACAGCAAAACACATACAACACATTATTAAGACAAAGTTAGCACAGGGTATCTGAAGTAGCTTTAACACTAATCGAAGTCAGATAACCGATAAAAGTATTCGACCCACTGTGGATCAACATTAAGTGTAAGGTCATGGTACACAGACGAACAAACGCAGGTGGCGAATATTAGGCTGCGTCCAGACTAAGTGCCCATGCAGCACTGGTGTCCGTCACTTGTTTTGGCGCCTAATTTAAACACGACGCTTCCAAATGCATGAAATTGGGCACAATGCCCAAGAAAGGGCACTACTTCTAGAGGTAGTACTCAACAACGGCACTGTGCTCAACATGTTTTGGGAACCAGTTTAAACATTGGGCACCAGTGCCAGGCACTCAGTCTGAACCGCCGCCTAAAGCGAAGCCTTCGATGATCTGGTTTCCGTCGATGATCTGCACCGGAATCGCAGGGCCGTAGGTTCAATTCCTACCAGAGGACGTTGTGCTGCATTTTTCGCAGTCGTTCCTGGTCAGGTATCAGGTCTTAAAGTGTATATATACTCACTTGGATTACTAACCCTAAAAACAGCATTCTAATAAAGCGAAGCCTAACCTCGTTTGGGCACCGCAATCTGGCGTTAGACAGATGTGTGTTTAACATTTCAGAGAAAAACGATCATCAATCGTCTGGTACGCCGTTACTTTCGGACTGAGGAATCTCAAAGAAAGAAAGAATTGGGCACTTTAAATGACATCGAAGAATGTAAACATGAAATCGTCAAAATTTTGAAAGAAAACCAGGCAACGAATGTTAAACATTGAAGAGCTATGCTGAATGGATCTTCATTCTTCATTTCATGATATTTTCGAAAATGAAACTCCTTTTGACTTATTGTCTACAAACTATTTTTTATGGAAAGAAAGTACTAAACTATAACTTTAAACAACCATAGGCAACTCAAAATCGAAGGAAAAAAGGCGTTTAACCACTGGCAGTCCAGTAAATATTGTATATTCAACTCAAAATGCATGAAACGCTTAAAAATGTGCATAAAGTTCGAAGTGACGTAAAATGACGTTAACATCGGAATCTGCATATATAATGAGCTCTCAGTGAACGAGCTACACAATAAATCGCTTGATGGCAAAGTCGGACGAACTTTATACGCATTTTTAAGCGTTTAATTAATTGAATAGACATAATTATTTGCTGGGTGCTTATATGGCTTAAAAATGCGTCGAACACTCGAACGTTCGTCCGACTTTACTATCAAAGCGATTTATTGTGTAGCGTATTATATGTATGCAGATTCAGATGTTTGCGTCATTGGATTGTGATATAGCACTAATTATACAATTATTTTAGAATTGATAACACTATCTAGTATAAATAAAGTACTATTGTTTAGTTCATATTATTCTGACACGAAAAATTCTTCGTTTCGAGCGGGATTCGAACTCGCCCATTAAGCTATTCAATTTAAATAAATAGCCTATTCAATTTAATATGAAGTCCATTCACCTTAGTATATATCTCTATGGTATATATACAGCTATTTCAATTAAGGTTGTCCGCGAGCAAAGCGGAAAAGTCGAATACGAGAGCGAAACTGAAAGGTTGCTGGGAATCGTTAACAAATTAATGAATTTTCAAAGCGATTCCTAGCAGCCTTTCGCGCTCGTATTCAACTTTTCCGCTTTGCTCGTGGACAACCTTAATTGAAATAGCTGTATGCATGAACTTGCGGTTAGAGCTCGACAACTGGAGTTGGTTAGAGCGCTGCAGCCAGAGAGCCTGTATAATAATATTTAAATTTCCAACTACACAACCCTTTTTCAAACATGGGCCAAAAAACAAACATGGTTTATCAAATACAGATACTTTGCGGACACCTGCAAATGTAAATTTTTACTTTTCGTGCAACATTGAATAATATTATCATTAATAATATATTCTTTCCCTGTATTCGACATTGTTGTTGCATAATGATAATCAATTGAGTCACGCAAAACAGTTTAATGCAAGCTGATGCACGATTCAACAGCAGCTCCCAACAGCGAGGTCGAGGGACGATTAATAAAAATTTCAATGGAAACCGCAACAAATGGAGTTTTCTTAGATCAAAATGACGCAGACCTTTTCGCTGCTGTCAAAAATGGCGATACCAACTTGGTCAGAAGCAAACTTAATGACGTTAATAGCCCCGTGAATATAAACGCCATCAATTCTGATGGCGAAACTGCGTTGCAGATTGCGACCACGATTGGCAATTCTGATATAATATACGAACTGTTGAAAAATGGAGCAAATTTATATACTGCTCTATCCCAATGCGTTCTTGAAAACAACCTGGAATGTGTCAAAGAATTGCTCTAAAAACAGCCAGAGCACAAAATTGCAGAACTGGAAGAACTTATCATTCAAGCCGCTGAATTGGGCCACTACGACATAGTTCATTTTTTTCTGATTCAGAAAGATTGCAAGATTAATGAGCCGCATGATTTTGAATGCAACGAAAATTGTTGCAAACTTACAGTGCGTAAAGAGAAAACATATGCAGCAGATGTACGTCGGTCAAAAATCGCAATAAATCGTTTCAAGGGCCTTTCAAGCCCTGTTTATATGTGTGTGAGGTAAGTCCTATTCCTTCAAAGCAGTCTTACATGTTGGGGCAACATTGTCCGATATTCTCACTTTCATATACATATAGCCTATATGTATGTATATATAACTGAAAGTGAAATAGTTTCGCCCTGTAACCACAAAAGAAATTCCTAGTAAACAACTGGTGGATCGGTCACAATACACGCAAAACAAAGAGAGGAATGCGGTTATACAGGTTGAAACTATTTCAGATTTTTTGTTGGGTAAAAACAATTTATGTTTTTTTTATGAAAATTTTATTTCAGTAAAATTTCTTTATTTCACAGAGTTTCTTCCTCGTGATTCATTTTGGATAAAACAGGCAGTGTAGTATTATAGCAGTGTAGTATTATAGCAGTGTAGTATTATAATAGTGTAGTATTATAATAGTGTAGTATTATAGTAGTATATATTTCACGAAATGCTAGTAAAAAGTGCTTGATATCATATAGATAGAGCAGATGTGTAGTTGTTTTTACCTCAAGCAGGCTAGTGAAATCATCAGGTGGCTGACAAATTTTTCCATATTTTGAAATTTGTCAGCCATTGCACCTGATCATTTCTCTTAATATATATATACATATATATTTATATAGAATCAAAATTACCATAATGGCGAAAATGCCAATAACCCTTTATTGACCAGAGAAGCATATTGGATGGCACAGCTGTGTACAATTAGCTCTTATGGCCTCAATAAGAGATCTGAACTTCGATCAAAAAATAGGATCCATTACAAGTTGTAATAATTATTATAATTATAACTAGCAAGCCATATTATGGTAATTTTGATCCTACTATTGATCCTCATTAATTTATTTACTACATAATATGGTAATTTTGATCCTGCCAATGCTATAAAAGCTAGACATTGTTAAATTGTAATATAAACTGATGAAGGCGGAACTGCCGAAACGTTTTTAACTTTTAAGCTTTTATTTTAGTATGTTTTAGTTTTTTTAATAAATTGATGGTCGAAGTTGCATAGTCTCTGATTTTTAAATTATAAATATATATATATATATACACACACCTTAAAAGGTTGCCCCCTACAACCCATTTAATTAATCCAAGAGAAATGATCAGGTGCATGGCTGACAAATTTCAAAATATAGAAAAATTTGTCAGCCACCTGATGATTTCACTAGCCTGCTTGAGGTAAAAACAACTACACATCTGCTCTATCTATATGAAATCAAGCACTTTTTACTAGCATTTCGTGAAATATATACTACTACAATACTACACTACTACAATACTACACTACTATAATACTACACTGCTATAATACTACACTGCTATAATACTACACTGCTATAATACTACACTGCCTGTTTTATCCAAAATGAATCACGAGGAAGAAACTCTGTGAAATAAAGAAATTTTACTGAAATAAAATTTTCATAAAAAAACATAAATTGTTTTTACCCAACAAAAAATCTGAAATAGTTTCAACCTGTATAACCGCATTCCTCTCTTTGTTTTGCGTGTATTGTGACCGATCCACCAGTTGTTTACTAGGAATTTCTTTTGTGGTTACAGGGCGAAACTATTTCAGTTTCAGTTATATATACATACATATATATGTATATGAAAGTGAGAATATCGGACAATGTTACCCCAACATGTAAGACTGCTTTGAAGGAATAGGACTTAACGTTTTATATTTCTCATCGTCTAATGTAAGGATGGGTAGGATGATATAAGGATGCTTTTGTAGTAGAACTGAAACGCATACTCGATGAGTAGTCACTAGAGTAAGTGCATGGGCTGTGCTAATCATCCTTACTTGCAGCTGAGAGCTAAGCTGAATTGCGAAGGACGCAGCTCAAACCTGCATGATCGAGTCGAAGTCTTACTATAAGGGCGCCTCAGGCAGCCACCTTATATAACTCATGTCTGATCCCGGAGCACAACTACGGTGGAATGGTCAGTTAGGGGGTTATTCCCAACCCACCCTGTCAACATTCCCTGTGGGAGGAAACCGGAGTACCCAGAGAAAACCCGGTAGAGCGTTGACTAACTCTTTTCCAGTGCTGTAGAAGTTACTCATTTTTTGGAACTAGGTACAGTTACAGTTACATTCCCCAAAAAAGAACTAGTTACTGGTAAAAGTTACACTTAAAAAAATGTAACTAGTTGCCGTTACAAAATTACTTCAATATTTTTGTAACTAGTTACAAGTTTCTTAGAAATTTTTGTAACTTTATCAAGCAAGAAAAAACCCAGTTTTTTTCAACTTAATAATTAGTGATTTAATATTTGTAAACGTTATGTAACCTTACCACTAATGGATCGCTCAGCTGTGTTAAGCACTGAAGCATGCGTTGTCGTAGAAAACCGTGAGGAGAATTTCGAGAACTGAGAGGTGAATTGTAAGTTTTAACCGCAAGAATGTAACGAAAAAAGTAATGTAAACGTTGGCTATAAAAGTAACGCGTTATCGTTTCATTTTAGGCCAAAATGTAACTCGTTACAGTTACAGTTACCTTATTTTTAAAGGTAACTAGTTACCGTTACAGTTACTCAAAAAGTAACGATTACTTGTAATTTCGTTACTTGTAACGAAGGTATTTACAGCACTGCTCTTTTCACATAAGTGTCATTAGTCCAATGTGAGGATCGACCCACGATCTCAGAGGTGAAAGGCCCTTGTTCCGACGATTTACCACATGTAGAAAGCCAAAGATGCGAGTTTTTCTCTATTTTCTGCCTCTGAACTTCCAAAGAGTTATTATGAAATAGCCATAGTCTTGTAAACGTGAAGTGTATTTCAAAATCACTGCATTGTGCTTAATTTTAAAGGTATTTAGTCTCAGATGAAGATCCATTGACTCAGGCTTTTAATTTGAACACAAAAGTACGAAAACGAGCCAACGACGAACCAGCATTAAAGAAAGAATATCTCAAACTCTCTGAGAGATGCAAGACCTTCGCGACAGATTTATACAACGGTTGTCGAGACAACACAGAAATCACTGCGCTTTTGGGCATCGATGAAAAACAGCTTAACCCCGACTGTCACCAGAAATTGCATAAAGAAATTAAAGCATACGTGGTTGGGAAATTGAGGGACGCGATCGACAGCACACATATAGAGGTGTGTGTGTGTGTAATTTATTAAAAGGTATAGCGGGTCCAAAAATGGAAGTCCAAAAGGTGAAGCCAAAGGTGGCGGAAATTGACCCTTTATATTGCCGCTGTTTTCTGGTTTGCCCACCTATGGGAAAAATGACTAGGAAACAATGTTTCCTGGTTTGCCCACCTTTGGAAAACATGGCTAGTAAATTCCTGGTTTAGGCTACCCTTCTCTAAGAAATATGTCTAGGAAACATGTTTCCTGGTTTGCCCACCTTTGGAAAACACATGGCTAGTAAATTCCTGGTCTAGGCTACCCTTCTCTGAGAAATATGTCTAGGAAACACGTTTCCTGGTTTTCCCATCTTTGGAAAACATGGCTAGGAAACAATGCACGTTTTCTGGTTTGCTCATCTTTGGAAAACATGGCTAGGAAACAATATATTTCCTGCCTTGCTCATCGTCGGAAAACATCGGAATGCATGTTCCCTTTGGCAATATCCAATTTTCGTATTTATAGTTTGATATTTTTTATCGTGCTGGCAGACAAACATATATATACACTCACACATAACCTCCTTGCGGAGGTAGTAATGCTTCAGCAACAATATTCCTTACTTGTCTCAGAGCTGAACTATTTTTTCTTTAGTTTGTAGCACATCCACACAACCAACAACTCCTAAACGTGGCAGTCTACTCTGGCGTGTCCAAGGACATCTACGGAATGCGCCTCGTTTTCAAAATACCCCTATTTCTCCTCTACACCGTCATATTCCCTCTCCTGGCGTTACTGTATATCGTGAATAAGGAGAATAGGGTATCAAAAATGATGAAAAATCCCTATTTCAAGTTCATCAGTCATATTTCGCAGTTTGTTGTATTTCTGTGCTTGATTGCTGCCTCAGCGCTCAGAGACACTCATGCTCCGACAATTTTAGGTAAGAACATTGCCCGGCGACTGCGTCATCCCTCGTCGCTTCAGTTGGGAATAGAGATCAGACTGTGTGTGAATAGAGACTGTGGAAGAGTCAGGCCCGGCGATTCACCCACTATTCTTCAGGAGCATTTTTTTAGTTCTTTCAAAACTGAGAAGAAACTGGGAAAAAACTGGGATAAAAAAAATAAAATAAACTTATAATGAATTAATATTCATTCATGCATTTCGTTTGTTATTTGTCTGATAGTTTTTGGTATAATGATTAATTTATTGATTGATAGGTTCACTCATCCACAGACCGACTCATTGAGACATTGATTAATCTGTGGCGCAGGTTACTACAATTAGAATAATATACCAAAAAAATTAAAATATATTAAAAAATATATATATATCATAAAAGATTATCATAAAACGTGTCTAAAATGCACGAAATAGCGTTGTGCAGATCCTAAAATAGAAAAAAATCATCCCTTATTTTCCCAAGCAAAATCAATTCTTATTTTCTCAAGTTCGTCCAAACGGATATTCCGTCTATAGTTTAACTCGGACCACTGAACGTTTTCCTGACTTCATTTTTCAGAATATCTGATATTCATCACCGTTGTTGGCATGATTCTTCAAGAGGGCATCGAAATGTTTCATCATGAACCACCTATTAGTTATTTCTTCAAATGGTGGAATATTATCACAGCAATAATGTTAACACTGTTTGTTCTGGCTGCGCTGTCTTGGATAGTAGGCTTTGCTGTTACAGGGGGATGGTCGGTAGTGGATTATTCACCCGTCCAATTCGACAAGAACAAAGATGGCTATCAACTTTTGTTGCTAGGGAACAGTTTCTTCTCATTGGCCATCGTTGCCAGTATTTTTTATTTGTTCGACTTATGTCAGGTAAAGTCACGACAATATTTTCCCGTTTGCTCAATTTTGCAAGACACTGTTTGCTGGTTCGCCCACCTTCGGGAAACATGGCTAGGAAACATGGCTAGGAAACATGGCTAGGAAACAATCTTTTCTGGTTTGTCTACCTTGGGGGAAACATGGCTAGGAAACAATGTTTCCTGATTTGTCCACCTTCAAGAAATATTGCTAGGAAACAATGTTTCCTGGTTTGCCCACCTTCAGAAACCATGGCTAGGAAACGATGTTTCTGGTTTGCCCACCTTCCGGAACATGGCAAGAACATTTTTTTTCTGGTTTGTCCACCTTCAAGAAACATGACTAAGAAACGATGTTTCCTGGTTTGTCCACCTTCAAGAAACATGGCTAGAAAACAATGTTTCCTAGCTTGCCCACTTTCAGAAACCATGACTGGGCAGAATGTTTCCTGGTTAAAACTGCCATGACTAGAAATAGTGTTTCCTAGTTTATCCACCTTCCGGAAACATGGCTAGACAATATTTGCACAAACAAATGAAACAATGCTTCCTCCCACCTCGGTAAATCGAACTTAATTTGTTTCTTTATCAAATTTTAGGTCAATCCCGTTCTTGGTCCATTACAGCTATCACTATTTCGTATGCTTCAAGATGTTTTAAAATTCCTTCTATTTTTTTGCGCCATTTTTGTGGCATTTGTCATGGGAGTACGTAATCTCTACTCATACTATCACAGCATCCAGGCAGAGATTGCCGAGCACAGCAATAAGACTGAAAATATGATGGCAGAAACAAATCATCCATTTTCCACGTAAGTCGAGGCGATAATACATCTAAACAACACGAAACTAACTTTATACTAAATAGCTGTATCAGTTCTAAACTGTTCTGCCTATATAAAGACGCATCAATTATCCGGAAACCTAACATAAGCTAACTTTATTTATAGTGGATAGTTCTATCAGTTCTAAACTGTTCTCCATGGAGATGCAGTTAGTTAGTTAGGTTCAGTGTTAGGTAGTTTCAGGACGAACGAATTATGAATGTTCACATGAACTGGACCTCTAGGGATTACAGTTTAGAACTGATACAGCTGCCTTGTGTGAATGAGGTTGAGTTTTGGCGGTTTCTCCTGTTTATAAGAAGAAACTGATTATATCCCCTTTTATTTAATTGTGGAATCTAACACATAGTCGAACATTTTAGATTTTCTCAATCAACCCAAAGCATGTTCTGGGCTCTCTTTGACAAAACTGACCTGGAAGAGTTTGAGACAAAAGATGGAACGTTTGAAATCACACAGGAGACTGCAAAAATTTTATTTGGAGTGTACTCAATTTGTGCTATCGTGGTCGCGCTTAATATGCTTATTGCAATGATGGGTCATTCCTACGACGATATATCGGTAAGAAAACTAACTTTAATTAAATTGGATAAAGTTCTAAACTGTTCTCCCCAGGGGTCCATGAAGACATACCCTTTGGATGTCCTAGGTTACAACAGGAAAAAACATAACTAATTTTATTTATACTGCATGGATAACTTCATCAATTATAAAATATAAATTCGTCTTCTTGGGAGTTCAGGATATATTTGTACAGGTCCAGTTATAGGGGGTCATCCATCTATGAAACATTCCATCAGACAGTTGCATGCAGGAATGGAAGCCTGAGAGGAGAGATAGAAGGCATTCACTGACCACTGCGAGCCCCCCCTCCCACACGAACAACAGCAACTGGAGTTGCATTTTCTCTATTTTTAGCAAGATGACGATATTCAATGGAAATTTAGTCGCACTCAACTATGGTTAGAATTTATTGAAAGAAGAAGCACACTGCCAGCACCTTACAATATTCTGGCAATTCCACGATTTTGTTATGAGAAGGTGTGTTGAGTCATGTAGTAAATACATCTCGTTAAGAATAAGCCTATAAATATTTTATAAGATACTTCATAAGCTTAAGGCTTTCAAAGATTGACAAACCGGAAAACACTTTTTTTTTCAAGTCATGTTTCTCAAAGGCGGGAAAACCAGGATAGAATCAGAAATATTTGCACACATGCAGAGTAAATTATTTTGATCTGAGTATATTTACTTAGTAGACATGCAGGTTGAAGGTTGCAAACTAAGAAGCCGTACTTGTTTTTCAGCTTACAGAAAATAGCGTGACAAATGGAACAGATGAAGAGAATGGCCAGGCGGTACTGTTCCTTTCTTTTTCTTTTCAAAACTCCCGAAACTTTGTGAATATGTCAGATGATCATTATTTAGAAGCACTAATCGAGTATTATATTTAATATTATATTTTATAAGATACTTCATAACCTAAGGGCCATTAGCAGACTAACAAACAATGTTGTAAGCACATTTTTCCATCGGTATGCTTGTTAAAGGTAGCTACACCATGAAACATTGTTTCCTATAGCTGTGTTTCTCAAAGGTGAACAAACCAGGAAACATTGTTTTCTAGCCATGTTTCTCAAAGGTTGCTACACCAGAAAACATTGTTTCCTAGGCATGTTTCCCAAAGGTGGGCAAAGCAATAAACATTCAATTCTTTCGTAACCATGTTTCTCAAAGGTGGCTATACACCAGGAAACATTATTTACAAGCCATGTTTCTTAAAGTTTTACAAACCAGAAACATTGTTTCGTATGGCTGTGTTTCTCAAAGGTGGCCAACAAGGAAACACTTTTATAAAATAACATGTACATAACGCGTATTCTGATTGGTCGAAAGCCGTGTTTGGATCAGGCCATCCAAACACGGAAGACTATCGTGTTGTTGTTATTTTATAAAACAATTACTTTATGGTTTCCGTGTTTGGATGGAATGATCCAACCACTTGGGAATGTTGCTCGAGTTAAGAAAAGCGGGCAAAATCACTCGCCTTCGGCTCGTGATTTCGCTCGCTTTTCTTAACCCTCGCAACATTCCCGCGTGTTTGGATCAGGCCATCCAAACACGGAAACCATAAAGTAATTGTATATTTCCTACAGCATGTTTCTGAAAGGTGAACAGACCGGGAAACGTTGTTTCTTCTGAAAATGGACAAGCCAGGAAAAATGTGTCAGAAATATTTGAAATTATTAATTGACATTCCCTAAAATGGACTTTTCAATTTGCCCGTAGAGTAAATTAGATCTCAGCCAATTATTTACTAAGAAAACAATGTTTTTTTAGCCTGCAGATGAACAGAAAGTTGAGGTATTATTTTCTTTTTTCTTTTCGAAACATTTTGAACCATTGTGAATATGTTTGGTAAGCATGTAGAAGCACTGAAAGAACGAAGCAACACAACAGAATGCCGAGGGGATGCACCTCTCCGCACCCCACCGTTACTGCTAAGGAGAACAGTTCAGGATCGACAAAGCTATCCATTATAAAGTTAGTTTAGTTTAGCAACCTTTCAGTGTCGCCAATTAAATACAAAAAAATCCTTTGAGAAAGTCATTTAAATATGCGTATACATTTTAAATTTTAGCGAAGAATAGTAATCAAACGTCTGGTACGTCGGTATCTCCGTTCTCAAGAATCTCAAGGAAAGAAAGAATTGGGAACTTTGAAAGGCAATGAAGAAAAACAACATGAAAATCTTGAAAGCAACCCAGGCAGCAAAAATTCACATTATTTTGAGGAGAGTTTCAAAATATGAAATCTTAATCGTAACTTTACAGGTTGTTACAAAGCAGGATAGCAATACTTTTAAACAAATTTTCTAAATTCTGTCCACAACTTTTTGTAGAATTGATTATTAAAGAAATTTTCAACAATTGTACTACAATTAGCGATCACTCATCAGCCTTTCTGACACTAGACACTAGCAGTGCCATGCAGTCGACCTCCTACTGGTAACACAATGATTAAAGCGTATATGATACGTTCCAAATACATTTCATTAAAATTTTTGCATGATCTTGTGATTTTATTGATCCTGATAACTCTAGCTTCAAAATTTTCTTTTTCTCTCTTTGCTATATAGTTTATTTCCTACATTTTGGGCTAGTACCAATATTGATTACTATAGAAAAAACTGTCTAGATCGTGACCCTTATACATACCCCATTGCTTGTTTTGTAGACTGTTTTTTAATCGCGCATGTAAAATAATAGTATTTGTATCACAAAACGAAAAATAATTTATTAACAGACATTCAACCCATAATTTATTAACAGACCCAGGCAGCGACCGCTAAATTTCGAAAAGTCACGCTAAATGTAGAAATTAAGATCTTTCAAAAAACTTCTGGCGGCTGTGGTCATAATTACCGATACAAGAAGCAATGATTATCTCTATAATATTTCTTTGCCAGTTACAATATTTCACACAACAATTAAACACTAATCAGTCCTCTGGAGTTCTGGTAAACCTTCAGGAATTCACTGTCGTAAGGAACTTTAGTTACTGATTTACTTGCATCAGAATAATATTACTATCAAATCCGCCAGCGACAAATAATCGTAAACACACAGTGTTGCTATGTTACAGTCCTTCACTACCAATCACTGTCAGAGTCATCTGCTACCTCTACTGAGGTATCCAATGAGTGGTTGCTAGCAGATAAAATTTGAATGGTGTTTTTAAGGAGGCTAAATTGTTCAAACATCTGGACCATAAGTGCCTTTATTTCGTCCACATCTTCCTTGGACGAGAGACCGTCCATTTTCTCTTCCATTGTATCTTTCATTCCTTTCATTTTCTTTTCCATTCCTTCGACTTTCTCTTCCATTCCTTCCATTTTCACTTCCATTCCGTACATTTGTTCTTCCATTCCATCCATTTTCTCTTCCATTTTGTCATTCATTCCCTCCATTTTCTCTTCCATCCCTTCCATTTTGTCATTCAGTCCTTCCATTTTCTCTTCCATTCCACCCATTTTCTGATTCATTCTTACTATTTTCCTATTTATTTCATCCATTTTCTCTTCCATTCCTTCCATTGTCTGATTCATTCCTACTATTTTCCTATTTATTCCATCCATTTTCTCTTCCATTCCTTCCATTTTCTTTTCGACAGCTTTCTCAAAACGACAATCTTCGTAGCCATACTTCTCTTCCGTCGGGCAACAAGCCATTCTCGAAAGGACACAAATCTAAAGTAAGCCGTGTGTTTATATATTTTTCTTCCAATGTCCCGAATCCAAGTACTATTTAAAACACGAGAAGGAGTGTTTTATCATATTTAAAACGCGAGGCGCAGCCCGGCGAGCGTTTTAGATATGCCTAAAACACGAGTTGGAGTGTTTTGAATAGCTTAAAATACGACTACAAAAGAATACTAATTAGGATGAACAATTATATAATCATACCAATTAGGATGAAGAATTATATAAATAATACTAATGAAGATGAGTTTTATCAGATATAAAGTCACTTCACGTGACATATTATGGCTGACATGATTTGCCACAAGGTTTATGAATTTTTAATGAGTATTTTAATGTTTTTTAACACCGGCTTTACTCCTGAAATCACTCGCTGTAAGTTATCAAACAAAGCCTTCGTGTCTTGCTGAGTTAGTTTCGTTTTGTGATTCAGGTGTTCAGTTACATATGAACACACGGTTGCACAACAGTCACCAAAACAAGCAATGAGGCATGAGCAACGTCGCGACCTCTTTCAACGGTATAATGCGGAATTTGCAGTTTAGCGGACATTTTCGTTTCATCCTCGTCCCCAGGGCCTCTCGGCCGCGTGCGTCCTCCCTAGGCCCTGGGACACACGGAACCAGAAGTGCAAGAAAACTTGCAGTAGTTTCTAAAGCACATGCTCTTGAATTGGGACACTTTAGCACCCGTAAGAATTTTCACAGTGAAGTATTAAGAAGAAACGAAGTATTTGTGTTGACATAAGTTGATAGAATAATTTTGCCCAGCGAAAACTGCTCAACTTCTGCGAAATAGCAGTTCTCTGAGAAGCCAATCAGATCTCTTCCTTTAGTCGTCTATCCCAGAGCCTAAGTGAAAATGCCTCTGGGGACGAGAATGATTGCGTTTATGAGTTGAAATAATAAACACCAATGAGCACTGATTCTAAACATGCACGCATGTACGAGTGAGTTTTTCAAGGAGCATCAAAATAGCACGAGGCCGAACGACGAGTGCTATTTAAGGTCTTTGAAAAACACAAGAGTGCATGTTTTATCCAAATTTCACTAGAAACCATCCTGTTATGTATTACTGTAAAACTATACATGAAAATGGTCGTAGTTTGAACTCACGTTTATCGTGAACCGCGCGTCCGCAGGAAGTTTTCCTGCTTTGTTATATCACATTATACGACGCTAACGGCATGAAAAGTTCACTCAAATATACAAGTTTTGCTAGACTTGTTTAAGGTAAACTCTTTTCCATTTCAAAAAAATATATGCCATATTTTCCACCACCCAGAGCATGCCTGCTCGCAGGTTAGGAGATTGGCTCCAGCAAAGACTCAGATGCAGACACTGGTCTCCGTTCTCAAGAATCTCAAGGAAAGAAAGAATTGGGAACTTTGAAAGGCAACGAAGGAAAACAACATGAAAATCTTGAAAGCAACCCAGGCAGCCAAAATTCACGTTATTTTGGGGAAAGTTTCAAAATATATTAAAATAGATTTTGTAGAACTGCAATCCTGGAAAAAAATTGATAGACTTTTTGAATTATTAAACTTCCCCCCTCCCCCCCTACAACGTTGATATTTGGTTGATATGTTCTGCAAATCCACTTTACCTGATGGGGGCATTGAACTCCCTCAACTCAAAATGCCTCGGTGTTAGTCGATCTCCTACTGCTAACGCAATGGTTAAATTAAGCGTGCGGTAAGATATGTTCCAAATACATCTGTGATATAACTGACTAATGCCTGTATTCTTAAAGCTCACTCACACTCAAAGAGTGGAAGTTCAATCTGAGTGAACGAAGTCTATATTACAGTCAAATTATTTTAACCACAATTAGTTACATTTTTCTTCCACTCGGCGAAAACGTGGAGGCATGCATTAATTAGTGTATATTTTTAACATTTTAGCGAAGAACAATAATTAAACGTTTGGTACGTACGTCGGTATCTCCGCTATCAAGAACCTCAAAGAAAGAAAGAATTGGAAACTTCGAAAAGCATCGAAGACAACATGAAAATTTTGAAAGAAATCCAGGCAGCGACCGCTAAATTTCGAAAAGTCACGCTAAATGTAGAAATTAAGCTCTTTCAAAAAATCTTCTGGCGGCTGTGGTCATAATGTAAATACAAGAAGCAATGATTATCTCTATACTATTTCTTTGCCAGTTACGGTATTTCACACATCTGTTTACATATATAAGGTGCGGTAAGACAAAGTTTAAACACTAATCAGTCTTCTGGTAAACCATGGAGCGGAGGAAGTCACTGTCGTAAGGAACTTTGGTTACTGATTTACTTGCATTAGAAGAACTTCGTTCCAAAGTTTACTACCTAAATAATATCACTATCAAATCCGCCAGCGACAAATAATCGTAAACACATAGTGTTGCTCATATATGTTACAGTCCTTCACTACCAATCACTGTCAGAGTCATCTGCTACCTCTAGCTCTACTGAGGTATCCGATGCGTGGTTGCTAGCAGATGAAATTTCAATGGTGTTTTTAAGGAGGCTAAATTCTTCAAACATCTGGACCATAAGTGCCTTTATTTTGTCCACATCTTCCTTGGATGCGAGACCGTCCATTTTCTCTTCCATTGTTTCTTTCATTCCTTGTATTTTCCAATTTATTCCTTTCATTTTCTTTTCCATTCCTTCCACTTTCTCTTCCATTCCTTCCACTTTCTCTTCCATTCCATCAATTTTCTCTTCTACGCCCTCCATTTTCTCATTCATTCCTTCCACTTTCTTTTTCATTCCTTGTATTTTCTTATTCATTCCTTCCATTTTCTCTTCCATTCCTTCCATTTGTTCTCCCATTCCATCCATTTTCTGATTCATTCCATCCATTTTCTCTTCCATTCCTTCCATTTTCTTTTTCATTCCTACTATTTTCCTATTCATTCCATCCATTTTCTCTTCCATTCCAACCATTTTCCATTCCATTCCATCAATTTTCTCTTCTACGCCCTCCATTTTCTCATTCATTCCTTCCACTTTCTTTTTCATTCCTTGTATTTTCTTATTCATTCCTTCCATTTTCTCTTCCATTCCTTCCATTTGTTCTCCCATTCCATCCATTTTCTGATTCATTCCATCCATTTTCTCTTCCATTCCTTCCATTTTCTTTTTCATTCCTACTATTTTCCTATTCATTCCATCCATTTTCTCTTCCATTCCAACCATTTTCCATTCCATTCCATCAATTTTCTCTTCTACGCCCTCCATTTTCTCATTCATTCCTTCCACTTTCTTTTTCATTCCTTGTATTTTCTTATTCATTCCTTCCATTTTCTCTTCCATTCCTTCCATTTGTTCTCCCATTCCATCCATTTTCTGATTCATTCCATCCATTTTCTCTTCCATTCCTTCCATTTTCTTTTTCATTCCTACTATTTTCCTATTCATTCCATCCATTTTCTCTTCCATTCCAACCATTTTCCATTCCATTCCATCAATTTTCTCTTCTACGCCCTCCATTTTCTCATTCATTCCTTCCACTTTCTTTTTCATTCCTTGTATTTTCTTATTCATTCCTTCCATTTTCTCTTCCATTCCTTCCATTTGTTCTCCCATTCCATCCATTTTCTGATTCATTCCATCCATTTTCTCTTCCATTCCTTCCATTTTCTTTTTCATTCCTACTATTTTCCTATTCATTCCATCCATTTTCTCTTCCATTCCAACCATTTTCCATTCCATTCTTTCTTCCATTCCTTCAACTTTCTCTTCCACTCCGTCAATTTTCTCTTCTACTCCCTCCATTTTCTCATTCATTCCTTCCACTTTCTTTTTTATCCCTTGTATTTTCTTATTCATTCCTTCCATTTTCTCTTCCATTTGTTCTCCAATTCCATCCATTTTCTCTTCCATTCCATCCATTTTCTGATTCATTCCATCCATTTTCTCTTCCATTTTCTCTTCCATTCCAACCATTTTCCATTCCATTTTTTCTTCCATTCCTTCCATTTTCTCATTCATTCCTTCGATATCTTGCTCGATCTTCACACAGTTATGACACTTGGATTTTCTGTACTCGCAAACTGTGCTCTCGTGATGAATAATCTCTCGTTTATCAACCATCATTCCACATTCGTCGTTCGAGCACTTCACCGGCGCAAAACCGCAATTCTCGACGTGAGAATTCAACTCTTCAAGACGAATGTACTCTTGGCAACCTCGGTTAGAATAATCGCACTTTATCTTAAGCTCAGATAAATAATTGCTCACCAGACGCGCTTTACGAAGCGTTTTGACAGTCAAGTCCTCGTTACATTCTGGGCAAGTATGCGAGTTCACAGTCAAGTGTTCAGTGATACAGCCACGACAAAATATGTGTTCATTATTTCTACACATCATTGGTTCCTTCAAAACATTGTAGCAGATAGAACAATGAAAGTGGGCATCAACAGCTTTCTCAAAACGACTATCTTCGTAGCCATAGTTCTCTTCCATCGGGCAACAAGCCATTATCGAGAGGACTGACACAAAATCTAAAGTAAGCCGTGTGTTTATATATTTTTCTTCCAGTGTCCCGAATTCAATGTTTTTAACACCGACTTTACTCCTGAAATCACTCGCTGTAAGTTATCAAACAACTTCTTCGTGTCTTGCTGAGTCTTGTTTTGTGATTCAGGTATTTTACATATGAATATACGGTTGCACAACAGTCACCAAAACAAGCAATGAGGCATGAGCAAGGTCGCGACCTCCATAAACGATATAATGCGGAATTTGCAGTTTAGCGGACATTTTCGGAACTTTTTATACAACCTGTTGTAATACCTAGGTCTTATTTATTGGAGTTTCCGATAGCGTTTATGAGTTGAAATAATAACCAGCGAGTCACCAATGAGCACTGATTTATAAACATACACGAGTGAGTTTTTCAAGGAGCATGATCAAAATAGCACGAGTCCGAATGACGAGTGCTATTTGAGGTCTTTGAAAAACTCATGAGTGCATGTTCTATCCAAATTTCACTAGAAACCATCCTGTTATGTATCAACTATACATGAAAACGGTCGTAGTTTTAACTCACGTTTATAGTGAACCACTTTACCTGAGGGGGTGAGCATTGCAAATTCCCTCAACTCAAAACACCTCGGTGTTAGTCGATCTCCTACTGCTAACGCGAATGGTTAAATTAAGCGTGTAAGATAAATACATCTGTGATATAATTGATGCCGGTATAATTATTTTATTTTTTGGTCTTGTAATTTTAGTGATCATAACTCTGGCCTCAAAGCTTCTACAATCCTGGGAAAAACTAGTGAAACATGCAGTATAATTAACAATTTTAATCTTCCCCCTTACAATGCTGGTTAAGATGAGTAAAAAACATAGACGGATTTTCACATTTTTTACTGGGGTGGTGCCAGAAATTTTAGGGGGGTGAGCCGCGAGCAGGTGACTGAAGCAACACCAGGGCCTTTTTTAAGGATTTTCCCGTGGGGGAGGGGGGCATTTTTTGAAAAGGGACCTTTCCGTGAGATAATATATTAGAGGGGGATGGCAATGGCTGAAGGCCACGTGTGTGGCCAATATACCACGCATGAATGGGGGGGGGGGGTCTGGGGTACTCCCCCAGAAAATTTTTGAAATTTGAATTCTGGAAATGTCATTTCCTGCATTCTGAGCATCCAAATTTGGTCCAAAATTTATGCTAACTATACTTGTATTTGAAATAAATAAAGAAAAAAACGCACAAAAAGTAAAAAAAAATAACCATCATTTATCATTACTTATTAGAGGAGGATAACAATGGTCAGGTGTGTGGGGGTGTATTCCCCCAGAACATTTTTGAAATTTGAAGCATGGAAATGCCATTTCCTGCATTCTGAGCATCCAAATTTGCTCTAAAATTTATGCTAACTATACTTGTATTTGAAGTAAAAGATGGAAAAAATGCGCAAAAAGTAAAAAAGAATATCAACTGTAATTTATCGGCTTATTAGAGGGATAATCCCCAGAAAATTTTTGAAATTTGAAACCCGGAAATGCTATTTCCTGCATTCTGAGCATCCAAAAAATAAAAAAATTTATTAACAATAATTTAGAAAAAAGTAACAATTTAAATCGATTTTGTTAAACAAGGACAAGGGATGAAGCCTAAAACTTACTTTCCGTTTATGTATTTGTTAATCTTCGCTGGTTTGTTTGTATAATTTTAGGGAAAAGGGACTTTTCCTGGGGGGGCGGCAAAATGTGATTTTGTGGGGGGGGGGGCACAAGGGGGGACTCATTTGCCCCCCCCCCTCCCAGCTTGTGTGTTAAAAAAGGCCCTGAGCAACACAAAGTGTCGCCAAACCCCAGTAAGGTCTATATTCTAGGGGTGGAGCACTAGAGCCGCGAGTGGGAGTCAAGAGAGCTGAAAACAAAGTATCCCTGGAAAAATTTGAAAAAAATCATGATTTCTAGCTTCGAAAAAACGTTTTTTGAAGTTGTCATATCAATGGATTTAGCCTGTCCGATTGTCTGTTGAGACTTGAGAGAGTTAAAGTTAAATGAAGCTGTAAAAGTGTAAACCCAATAGGCCAATACACAATATGCTTTTACTTTTATAAAATCATTGACATTGTGTCGTTTGAATCCGAGTACAATTTATGATGCAACTCCGATGTAAATAATATTTGGGACGTAAAGATTAAATCTAGGCAAGACTATTTCCTAAAAGAATTAAAACTAAGAATAATGTTCGTAAAATTTCCAAACGTTCTTTGCAAGCAAGCTATTTGCATGACAAGGCACTGCCAACTCTATTCAGGGGAGATAATAGAGTTTCAAAACTTTACAATTGGTCCAATAAACCAGTGAATGCAAGCGAGGAGCAATTAGTTTCAGAGTATTGCGTCTTTTTCTATTTCAGTGTACTCCTACGTTTATTTTGTATTATCAACACTCTGCACGTTGGAGTGGACTATTTAATTATTTTTTATTATGCCGAATATTGGGGGGTTGAAAATTTTTTTGGAGGGGTGGACATTTTGTTTGGGGGGGTTATAGCTAATATTGGGGGGGGTAGCACCCCCCTGCACCCCCCACAAAATCCGTCTATGGTAAAAAACCTACACATAGTCGGCTCTCTGCCATCGATGAACTATTGAACACAATGTTTTTAGACTCTACAGCCAACATTGTTCAGGAAGGAGGGGATTTTGTCTATTTTATTGATTGAATACAATGTCCAAATACATTTCATTTAAATTTTTGCATGATCTTGTCATTTTATTGATCCATAACTCTAGCTTCAAAATTTCTATTTCTCATTTTGCTATATATTTTATTTCCTAAATTTTGGGCTGGTTTCAATATTGATTACTATAGAAATTAGAAAAGACTGTCTAGGACGTGACCCTTATACATGCGCCCCATTGCTTGTTTTGTAGCCTGTTTTTCAATCGCGCATGTAAAATAATAGTATTAAATAAATTTGCATCACAAAACGAAAAATAATTTATTAACAGACATTCAAGACATGAAGGCGTTGTTTATTCTCGCTTAAGAAGCTCACATTATGTGAAAGACAGACTGTAAAAGATATCGTTAGGGGCCGGTCATTATTTATGGTGGGGGGTGGCACCGAAGAGAAAATGGTTGGGTGAACAAAATTTTGAGTGAGTAAAAGGTTGGGTAAATGAAAAACTAAACAACTCAAGGGTTGGGTAATAAAAAATTATTGTTATTTCCAAGCATGACTCACTGAAATATTGGAGACTAAAAAGCAATGTCAACAGTCATTTGTCAATACAATATGTGAATCAATCAGAGTCACTATCTTGATCATTGCTGGGAGACAAATGGTGTCTCCAAAGAAAGTACATGTGCAGACAACAATACAACATGAAACTTTAGACTGGAGAAAATTTCACAATCCATTATCAAACTCATGTCACAGAAGTGGTGAGGGACTTGTGTGACAACTGAATGGTATCTTTTTGTAATGTTTTTGACCAGGGGTGGGTATTTCTTTTTTAATTGATATTTGAGGTTGGGTACTCAAATATTTTACTTTTTAATGGTTGGGTCAGCAAAATTTTTGCCACGAAAAACATTTCTCTTCGGTGCCACCCCCCACCATAAATAATGACCGGTCCCTTAGGTGAGAATAGATTCAATATTAAAGGAAACACTAATATAAAAGATATGTAAGCAAACAGGTTACTTAGATTTGTGCCTTGTCGAGAATGGCTTACTGCCCAACGGAAGAGAAATATGGCTACAAAGATAGTCGTTTTGAGAAAGCTGTCGATGCCCACTTTCATTGCTCGATCTGCTACAATGTTCTGAAGGAACCAATGATGTGTAGAAATAATGAACACATATTTTGTCGTGGCTGTATCACTGAACATTTAACTGTAAACTCGCATACTTGCCCAGAATGTAACGAGGACTTGACTGTCGAAACACTTCGCAAAGCGCGTCTGGTGAGCAATATTTTATCTGAACTCAAGATAAAGTGCGATTATTCTAACCGAGGCTGTCAAGAATACATTCGTCTGGAAGAGCTGGATTCTCACGTCGAGAACTGCGGCTTTGCTCCGATGAAATGCTCAAACGAAGAATGTCAAATGGTGGTTAATAAGCGAGAGATTATTCATCACGAGAGCACGGTTTGCGAGTACAGGCAAGTCAAGTGTCATAACTGTGTGAAGATCGAGCAAGATGTGGACGGAATGAACGAGAAAATGAAAAAAATGAAGCACGACATGGAAGGAATGAAGAAGCAAATGCAAGGCCTCGCATCCAAAGAGGATGTAGACGACGTGAAGGAACTGATGGTCCAAATGCTTGAAAAATTAGGCTTCCTTGAGAACACCATTCAAATTTCATCTGCTATCAACCACGAATCGAATGCATTAACGGAATATTTCTTGGTAGCAGGGGGCTGGGACAGTTGTGAGAATGTTTTAAGATCTGTGGAACGATTTTCGTGGAAGAATAATATGTGGGAAAGAGTGTCCCCAATGAGCGTTGGTCGAATAGGAGCAACGTCGCTTGTTTACGAGAATCAAGTATTTGTCGCTGGCGGATGTGATAGTGATGTGGATGTATTAAATTTGAATCTTCTTCCTCGACTAGAATGGCATAAAGCTATCGTTCCTTTGCCCTGCCACAGTCAGCGCATCTGCTCCGTGGTTTATCAGAACCGTGCAGTTCTTTTTTGCCCACCGGATGAAACCGACGGTATGGGTGCTTGCGTAGAACTATGCTTTACGACTTAAAGCACCTTACACATGCGAGCAGTTGTGCAACCTGCCTGTACCGGGAAGGAAAAATTACAGGGTGGTTGCATTTGAGCACAGAGTCTTGATTTTTGGAGGACGGAGTGTTACCAATGATTACTTACTTGATAGTGTGTTAGAGTTTGATGTTACTACTAAAGAATTCAAAGTTATGCCTTCGTTACCATGTGCTTTAGAAGAAATGGCGGCCGTTCGTTGGGGGGACGAAGCAATTTTGATTGGAGGTGCAGAAGAATTGGAATTTGGACAAACGGAGTTTTTATGTACAATTCAAAAACAGGCAACATCACAGGATTGCCACCTATGAAGGAAGAAAGAACTGGCGCCGCTGCCGTTATTACTGGCAATACAATTGTCGTGATGGGTGGACGGGGAAAGACAATCGGTCGGCTTAGATCTGTTGAAGCTTTCATTTTGGGAGGTTATTCCTGGAGATGCTTGCCTGCTATGAACGATGTTAGAAGTCTCGCTACTGCAACTGTTTTACCAACAAAAAACGTTCGCTGACGTTCTAATAGTTGTAGCTGCATATTCTAATGCAATATAGAACAAACTGTAGTGTCCATGTAGGGCGACTTGATGCAAGATTGATGCTCATGGATATAGCAAAACTTGAACAACCTTTAGTGACAAGTTCTTGATTATTATGACTATGAAGATTCTTTAAGATAAACTTATTAATGTTGTAGTTCTATCATGTTACATTGTAATTTGTAAAACGACTGCAATATGTATTACGATGTATTACATGATTGTAATACGATTGTAATTTTAAGAATTGGTTAAACGATTTTAAAAAATATGGACCTAAATCACCTGGGGGTATACTCTATACGCCGCCAGGCTATTGAAAGCCTTAGCCTATTCCAGACAAAAATATACGACTTTCCATACCTTGTAGCGGACTTGGACTCAAATCTATACAAATTGCAGACCTTATAATACTACAAAAATAAGTCTGTCGAAGCATCTTGAAAAATCGTACTCAATTTCAGACCAAAAAAGCATACCAATACACTATTTACCCCCAATTTATTCAAGCATTTAATCCTTACTTGCTAGCATTTCTGTTTTTGTACCAACTTGCTGCTTAAATATTAGCCCTTTAGACATTTTCTTTGTTTAAGTTATTCTTAAAATTGACGGTAATGAAATGAAATATTCTACCGGTTTCTTTGTTTCCAGGAAACAGTAAAATGAAACAGGAAAAAATACTGCATTCATTACAGAATGAATGAGAGACCTCGGAACAGCCGCCCCATGCAAACCTAAAAATATCACAGAAGGTGGCTGCTAATCTCTATCTAGACAAATGCCTTCGCTCAAAACGTCAAAGTGTTCTCTATTATCATCATGAATAGTTCCCTTAGTGGAGTTTAAGTCAACCTTACGATGCTTCTGTTTAACCAGATGTGTTCACAGCAGTCTTATAGAAAACTTGTGAACTAGCTATTGTTGTGTTGTTTGGGCTCAAACATATATAATTATCGTGCATGTTTCAAATAGATCTAGAATTGAACAGGTCCTGGCAAGATTAAGGTTTAAAAGACGTCAATTAAAAAAGATAAACGCCTTATCAGCATCTGGCAAATTAATTGAGCAATTGACCATTTGCGTAATAGACTAAATTTTGATCTCAACAAAAATTTCATTATAGCTTGAAAGAGCATCACAAAATTAGTAATATTCCAAAGTTTCGTTGCAAAATGTTGTAAAATGCGGAAAATATAACCTTGCGAAATTTGCAATTTTCAGTCATTTTAGATTACAAACCGGAAATTGACAGCCTCGAAGGGTTTGGGGCTGTCAATTTTCCGTTTGTAATCTAAAATGACTGAAAATTGCAAATTTCGCAAGGCTATATTTTCCGCATTTTACAACATTTTGCAACGAAACTTTGGAATATTACTAATTTTGTGATACTCCTTCAAGCTGTGATGAAATTTTTGTCTAGACTTGTTTAGTTCAAAATTTAGTCTATTACGCAAATGGTCAATTAATGCTAATATTTTCCTTATTTGTACGTCATCATGCTGGAATGTTTCAATATTGATATTTTGCCTCCAGGATAGGATAACACGGCGACGTATAAATTAAAACCTAGTTTACATCATTTGTACTGTTGAATAACAAAAGCTTTGCTAAAAAAGGTGGTGTTTTCCGATCGAGCCCACAAAACGATTATGAAATACAGTCTTACATCATTTGCACAGTTGAATATAGAAGCTTACACGCATTTTGCGGTCTAAATTAAGCTTTGTGAAATATTAAATACGTGTTTTCCACAAAATTAAACATAATTTATACTATAAATATTATTTGAACAAAGAATGGACGTGATTCACAGGAAATGGGATGAACCGATAATCAAATGTTAATTTAAACATGGGGAAAATTTTGTTGCCATGCAAATTTGGCGCTTTAAAAAGTTATGACATTAACGTCTGTACAAACTACTCTTTTTGTCTTTTAATTTATTAAAATAAACAGTATCAATCATCTCACGTCTTCATTCAAAGTACCCCGATAGCTATATATAAGTACCTCCATCCACGCAAAACAAAGTCTCTGTTTAAGCTCAGTCTGATCAATTCTTACACACAAGTTCATACTGAGCCTTCAAGAGCGGACTTATCAGCTGGTGGTCGTGCTTGTGTGTTGATTTCTGAAGCTTCTGCTGAACATATTTTCAGTCTTCATTTCGGTAAATACTGTCTCTATACTCACATAATCTTAGTAGCGATATTGTTCTAGTATTACTAATAAAAAACAGTCGATTTACTTGACTGATTTGCGTTATATCCAGTTTAATCCATTGAGGATCTGAAGGCGAAATCAGTATATATTCACTATATAATATAGATATCGGAAGGTTTGGTTAAATCAAAGAAACAATCATGGCACATACGATGGCAATGAACAGTACCAATATGACTCATCATCATACATCTATGCCCAACATGTCAATGCATCATACTGGAAGCGGTCATGGCGGAGGACACGGAACGGGAGGGATGCACGGAACACATCCAATGAGTGGACATGGTACACATTCAATGGGTGGACAACATTCAATGCCAGGAGGACATGGACTTGGGCATATGGTAAGGAGTATATTATAGTCATTACTTTATACAGTTAAGTCCTACAGTGATATACGCTCAAGGTATACGACACGTCATTACTAACTACAGAGAGTTTAATCATAGACACAAAGTTATATAAGCTACATTTACTAACAGTAAGCTGTAAGCAGCTAAAATTTGCGGTATCCAAAGGGATTTTTATGAATATGTCACTTGTTTGCTTAATTGGTGCTTAAATGAGAGTAGAAGACAATATAGCAGTCATAATTCCTGAAAATATAGAGTAAAGATCAGTCCAACTGACAAAAGCTGGTAAGCCAAGTCGGTTGAATCCAATTAAGCGGAAGACATAATGTAAACTACTACTTCTATTAAAGTTGTAATTTCTGTCAATTTAAAGTATGGTTGTATTGTGATTAGATTGGGTTATAAGGATCATCGGTTCAAATCCCACAGCGGTTGGGCCGATACTCGGTGTCTGAAAACAGTAGGTTTTACTCGTGTCTACGCGTGCCCATACATTTTAAAGTCATTATTCGACAAAGAGGTGAAAGTCTGAGCGGTATATGGTAGCAACTTCTCCCTCCAGCGAGTTTTAAATCGTAAACAAACCATTTACCGACTACTTGTGTGGGAATTAGACATAATAAAACTATTCTTCATTTTGTTCGTTTTACAAACAGGAAGAGGAACAATGTAATTATATATTTTCAGTAGCGTGCAGCCTTGTATTTGGCAGAATTGAGAGATCTTTCTCACTTTGGTTGTGAAATCTTTTTAAACAATACGTCTACCTATCAGACGGAATCGAATTGACCACTTGCATGATGACGTCAGTGCACTAAAAGTCTAGAACAACCAGTATTAAATCACTTATTGAGTAATAACCTTGAAAACCAGATACGATACTCTGTTTTAATAGAAGTCTAGAACAACCAGAATTAAATCACTTATTGAGTAATAACCTTGAAAACCAGATACGATACTCTGTCTTAAGTGAAAACACAGAGGTCAAAATATAGTGGAAATTTTGATTTTCAATATATAACAATGCGTTTTGGAATAAACAGCAATTGCGTAACTGTTCATGTGAGTAAAAGAAATTTTTAATCAGTATGCCCAAAAATCTCTTAGAAGCAAATGTTTGCAGTGAAATCATAAGAAACATATAAAGAAACGTATATATGACGTGCCTACTTTCATCAGGAATGAATAACAGAATGTCTGAGCATACCGGATATAGTTATTCAACTCTAATTTGGAGGACAAAATATGTCGATAGTTGCTGTATAACATCGCCATGAAAAGAGTCTATACTAAATTGAAATTCAAGTATCTACTTATGAGCAAGAAGATCGGGCTCTTATGAAAATTGATGTTTAGTTCAAAAATCTTAAATCGACTTAAGCCTTCATTAGCATGTATGAAGTTCTAACTACCGCAAGTACGTTCCTATTTGTATATTGGCACCACTGTGATTGGCACGAGAAGAGTGTCACGTAATGACTCTCTCCTGCCGCCTGCGCTCCTTCGCCCAGCGGCTACGCTCGTGTTCCAAGGTCCGCCATGTAAAGTGTAGTGAAATGTATCTCGTCGTAATATTACATCTTAAGAAAACTAAAGACTCTGCGGAGAGAGAGTAATAATGATAATGACCATAACCTACCCAAACCATCAGCTAAAACTATGAAAAAAGGCAGGGTGTTAGCCAGAAGTAAAAGAAAATCCGCGTTTACCTGAAATTGGGAAATTTATTTTAGCCTGAAGCCGGGCATTTCTTTGTGGGTCTGGGGGCGCATGCGGTTGCCCCCTGTCGATTTTGAAAATTTTTGTGTCTTTGAAATGGCATTTCTCGCATTTTGGGAGTAATTTTGAGCAAATGTAGTTATAAGCATGTTTTTAATGGCGTATTAACAACATTGAATTTCTATAACTATTTTTTGGCTGACCCAAATTGGGAAATTGCAACCTCAAAGTAATTGGGAAAACCGCGTTTAACGCGGATTTTTTTACTTTAGCTAGCTAACACCCTGAAAGGCTTCATCGATATCAAGACGCTAAAGTATATGGAAGATTTACTTAGAAGAACTTATTTTTCTGAAACTAAATTAAACAAAACAAGGTTAAAAATTTCGTTCATCACGCCAGCAAAAACGACGCGGACAAAAGAAAAAAAGTCACTTCGCGCAAACGAATTCGCCTAGACCTAGTGGAAAACAGGCTTTATTTCATTTCCCTCCTATTTCTTGTCACAATTTCCATCACCTGCGTCTACAGTCACAAAAACGTTCATCGGCTAATCTGACTACGTTCATTCCTGAGGAAACTTGGCATGTACAATGTATATACGTTTCTTTACTGTTATACTTCTTATGGTTTCACTGCAAACATTTGCTTCTGAAAGAAATTGTTGTACATATAAATAGAAATTTCTTGTACTGTTCACGTGACCAGTCTTTTATGCATACGTATTATATGTAGGTAGATATATAGTTAGTTACTTAGAATATAGGGTCTACTGTAAAACAAGGAGGACTGTGCCTAGCCCCAGAAGCTATCAATCATGGAACACCGTTTTCAAAAACCCGCCGTGTTTTCGTGCACGTTTCTATAGCAATAAGTGTTATGAACCCGTAAACCAAAAAGTTATGTAACAAATTCCTCGGCACCACGGTATGTGCGTGCGTGTGAGGGGGTTATAAGTAACAAACTGAAGCCTTTTAAGGCAATCATAACCACGTGAGGTCCCGGTAAACTGGCAGGGGGTTATTTTTTATGTTCTAAACTTAGCATTGTTTTTGTTGTCTTGTCATAAAATTTTATGTGCTTGCGTAAGGCAGATTTACACTACACGACTTTTGCTCAAAACTGTCTGATGCAACCTGCTTACAACACGAGTTGTACTGTGTAAATCAACTCACCTATGTTGTCGTAGACGAGTTGTGTGTTTGATTTACACAGTACAACTCAAGTTGTAAGCAGGTTGCATGCGACAGTTTTAGGCAAAATTTGGGCCTATAAATTTAAATATATACTCTACATGAAGTATTTTTGTATGGTAGCCGAAGAACATTACTATCGCGGGCTTACAGATTATTCTCATGCCCACACGTGACTATTAGCATACTATTAGCATTTTATTAGCATACAAATACATGTCCATATCAAAATACAAAATATTCAGGATTGAACGCAATCGGACGCGAAATACAGCGAAATACAACATACATTTGTACGGATTTCAAAATGAATATGCATCATGGAACTGGGATGATGATGGGTAAGAATAGCTCGGGACATATGAACATGGACATGAATCACATGATGAAGGTATAAATTTTGCGTTTTCGTTTTCGCCTCTGAGTTCTAAAAGGGAAGTTAATAATAAATGGCAAATTTCGGATGTTTCTCAATTATATATTTCGTTTCTATGGTATATAAAAGCATTAAGTAACTGGGAGAAGAAGTAATACTTTCGCTTTTAGAATACGAATACAATTTAAGTGCTCTGTATGTTTTGAATTATGTCTCGAAGGGCATTCGGTAGATCACAGGGTAGATCAATGCATCAAAGATTAATTTCTCAAATTTCAAACGGGAAATTCGATTAATATATTATAAATATATAATAGGGTTTTCACTAATTCTCAGAAACAATTTATATGATTGGTATTGACTATTGAGTAACTGAATTAGAAGTCAATCTTTTCTCATATTTGTAGATCACAGAAGCATACAAAACGTAGTTATATGTTCTGTATAAATATTAATATTACACATCAAAAGGTTGTGGATCAGGGCATTGATGATTAATTCTCATACCCAGTATTTGTTTCAAACACGAAAATTGGGCTATATCATTATATGTATTAAATATAGTACGTTTCTCAATGATTTTTTGGAATACAATTTATGATTGAGATCTGATTTCAACACATCAATGATTGTAAATTTCTCAATTTTTTATATTGAATGAGAAAGAGCAGCTATATAATACGTTCTATCAATGATTCTAGGACAAACAATTTATATGATTAGTAGTATCACTTACATGTAAGTGACTGGGTAGTTCCTCGGGTAGAGGAGAAGTGATCACGTGATCGGCTAGTTGTGTTGTTTGTGGCGTCAGATATAACCAAATCCCTATCTCTAAGCCTAATCCTTACCCTAACCCTAACCCTAACCCTTACCCTAACCTCAAAACTAATCGCTATAACTAACTGATGACGTAGTCTGTGATGCAAATTCTTCTACCCGAGGATGTACCCAAGTGACTGAAATCAAATGTGATGATAGTTAGTTTTAGTATGTTTTACCATTGCATCATCAAAGACCAATTTCTCAAATTTGTATAAATCAATAAATATGTTTAATAACAATACTGCAAATGTAGCCAATGGCAATGAAAATTCTGTAACAAAATGCTAGCATAAGGTATTAAACCACTTTGTTTTAAGCAAGTATATTCTTGCAGTTTTGAGATTTTTTGAGCAACTGTTTTGTTTCGGTTTGCAATGTTGCTTCTATTTAAATGTACATGGTACAAAAAATTATTTTTGGAAGATTATTTATGAAATAGAGGAATTACTTGTTGTAAAATCAACTAGATTAATCTAAATTAAACCAATATATGATATGCATATAGCATATTTTGCCAATATTCATTTTGGCTGTTTTCCCCGAACGCAAATATTCCAACATTGCTGGAAAATAATAATGTATGCATAGTTTGAAAACAAAGACTATCCATGAAAGATAAATGTTGTGTATTAAATTGTGATTTTTGACAGGGTTAAAGGCATATATACTAATAAATAGAGGAGTACCTATTCAAACTGACCTTTTATTTCTGTGGTACTATTAAAAATATTGTGCATATTGGGCAATATAGACTTGACATTTTTATTTGTGTGGGAGTGAGAACAGCTGCAGTTTTTGTAATGAATCGAGATTTTAATTAATAAATGTTTTGAAGTGAAATTTTAAGATTACTGGTCTATATTACTAAAGCCAAGTTACCATGTATCATAGTGATATGATATTATGACCATTGTAACTCAATATAATAAAGCGCCCATGGATGTAAAATATTTTTACAGTTCAATAGATAGCTGATTTGCATACAACACATACTGTTAAAAACAACAAGAAAGAGCTATACTATTTCACGTCATCAAATGTGAATTGGTCACAACATTGTGACCAAATGTAAACTAGCATTCAACAACATGGTTGTGACATGTTCCTTGTTGGTATGTACAAAAATCAAGTGTTTTTAACTGGCTTATGGATTATATGCCACTATATGAAGCATCATAAGTTGATTAACCTAAAGTGGTCCCCCAGTGACCACTAAATCACCTGGTGTTTGCAAAATGTCTGCACTAATAACCCTTAAGAGTGCTTAGGTCACACAATTTTCAACCATCAAAACATTAGGTATATGCAATGCAAACATGGCCGAAATAATGTCGGGTCAAATATTCATTGTCTTCTGGACTGTAAGGACTTCTAAGGTCAATTAGCATATAAAGATATACTTCAAAATCCCCATTAGGATAAATTTCAACTGGTATCTTTGGCAATGTATGGGACATAAAATAACGGCATACACGACAAATTCCAAACTGCACAAGCCTTAAAATATCTTTTACAGGGCCGTCTGACAAAATGTCCGGTGATGTTGAGTTTGGGTCGGACATATGTCCGTTGACCTTCAGTTCAGTTTTGACTCGGAAATAAGTCTGAATGACACAAATGAATAAATGGTAAATGTTGTAAAGATATTAATTAAAATTAAATAATTTGTTTCTTTCATACTTATTTCCAAGCCAAAATTAACTTGCTTGCCAGAACAGCAGTATTAAAAAAGACTTCGACAACTTAAGCCCGTTTTCCACTTCACCATTTCGCTCGCCGCCCTGCGCTCGACTATACGTTAAAACAACATTTCCAGTTCACCTTTTTATACAATAGTACTCTGATTTTCCATTTAACATACAAGCATCTAGTCCTGGGCTAGGGTACATTTTGATTTGTACGTCGGACAAAGCTACAGTTTGGTCGGACACCAATACACTCAGGTCGGACAACCAATAAACCCCAGTTTCACTTTGGTCGGACAGAATGTCCGGTGGTTTCCTCTCTACGTCGGACAGTTTCACGAATGGGTCGGACAATGTCCGTGACCGACCGATATTTTAAGGCCTGCTGCAGAATGCAGAATACAATAGACAAATGAGATGGCAACATTTCATTGATCTTTTGAACCTAGTTTTGAAAGCAAGGAGCAAGACTCACTCTTCCTAAGAGGGTCTTATTATCCAATTAATAAGTATAATGATGGATGTATTGATTGACTGATAATTTCAGTTTAAAGGCTGCATGTGATCTGATCTAATACATTCCATTATTCTCATCTGAGATTAATAGAGTATAAGTTAAAAGATGGAAAAATCAATATTGTTGAGGAACAGTCTTTTTATTCTTACTCTTTGAGTTCTGAGTATCACAGTAAGAGGTTAGTTCCTTGTTCACTTTACAGCCTAAAGGAACAAGGAACTAACTTTGTCAACGTGTCACTTTAATGGGATTTTTAGGTTTAAACAGCTGTGTTTATATTCATATATTGGCTTATTATTTTGGAAAATGTCCATGTCATTTAATGGCAATCACATTACCACTACAATTAATTAATGTTCCAATTATTAAATAAGTGGGTTCGACATATTTCATTATTTCGCAGATGTAAAACTGTTGAGTGGCAACCAGGATTTTTTTATGAAAGAAAGTTTAAACAGCTTACAATCAAATGACAAATATCTAAACAGCTTAGTATACGAGATTGCTTAATTAATATGCAAGTGACTTAGTAAAACAATGCGGTGTGAAGATATACAATCTCCTGAAAAATATAAACACAATTTTGATGTTTCACCTCGTTCGAATTCCTGACAAAAGGCCTTCACTTGTAACGTCAAAAATATTTTCTCGTTTTCTTCAGGTGTTTATATTTTGCAATGGCACTGACTGTTTATAACTTAGTAAAAATATGTCAATTTTCTATTGCAAAATCTTTATTAATAATAATGATAATTTAATAATTATAGTAAAAAATCTCATTAATAATTCATGAAGAAAAAACAAAATAAATGAATGTTTAATCAATGTTTGTAAATCGGATAAAGATTTGTCCTGATTTACATAAACTTCAGCTTTGATTTTCTCGGCTTAGGCAATGTTCATTTTTCAAATTACTTCGCCAATAAACTCATAAGATGGGTCGTTTTATAAGCACGATAAAACATTCATATCATATCTTTATCTGATATACAAACTCTTGCCTTCGGCTTGGGTAAAGGTAAAGGGTGGGGGGCTGCACCTACCCTACTACCCCAGTTCCTTAGGCGTGACTTTCACTGACATAATTTTTTGACTTGTTTTAGATGTATTTCTCATTCAGTTCAAAAGCAACAATTCTTTTTGAAGAATGGGATATTGATAGTACCAAAGGTAAAAAACCTACATTTTCTGAATGTAATTTGTGAATAAAAATATCAATAAAACAAAGATATTTGTATAATAACATTGGTTTAATGGTTTAATTATTAATTAGAACTCAAAAGAATTCCACGTATATCATCCTGGATTCAATATTCCAGAATCCTGGCTCCACTGGCGTATAAATTAACCGCGGTTTTGTTACTAGTAAAATTTTTCCCATGCAAATATAATACACATTTTTTTACAAAATACAACCTTAAATTTATTGAAACTTCTAAAAAGATTGCAACCCACATTTGCTTTTACTTCGGTTTAATTTAGCTGCTTAAAATGACTAAAATAAAAGCGCTTTCGATTGAAACGTTTTCCACATGGCTCCGCCGTACTAGCCTCGCACACGAGTTTATATTTATACATTTGTAAAAAACCTAAAATTTGGCTTTAAAAGCGGCTAAAGCCTGCTTAAATAAAAGTTATGGCATTGTCTATTATAAATACTAAAACAAACCTCTCTTCTGGCCACAAAAACTCGCTTCTTTATCGCCTTTGCTTTGTGTTCTCGCTCAAAGACAAACGGAAGGCGAGGCCATTTTGCATGGAACAAAATCTTTCGTCTCTGAAAAGAGTGCAAAACAAGGTTATTTCTTTTCAAATCATCACTTAACAAAACGCTCTAGCTTTTTACCTTTTTTATGAAGTAATTTTGTGATTTGACAGTGTTTTAAACGGGCGATGTTTGTTGAAAACTTTCAAAGTATAAATTTGCCACACTTCGATGCGTCTTTGCCACTTCGCATCTGCGGATATTGCTGTGCGGAACAGCGGACGGCAAAAATTTTGCGACGGCGTAAAACGGGTCTCAGTATAAATTGTCAGCTAAATTTTAACTTTTAAGGTCATTGTCAGGCTGCCAGATAAGATATCAGTAGCAAATTGCTGTTGCTTAGTTTGTCAACGATCTGTTAAAGATATTTTATCAGTTATCAGTAAAAATAGGGGCAAAGTTCTACAGTAAATAGACCTTTCGAATTCCCCTTTTGAGTGAAATTTTGATCTAGACAAGTCTGGACAAAAATTTCATCACAGCTTGAAAGAGCATCACAAAATTAGTAATATTCCGACGTTTCGTTGCGAAATGTTGTAAAATGCGGATAATATAGCATTGCGAAGTTTGTAATTTTCAGTCATTTTGTATTTAATACAAATGGGAAATTGATAATCAGTTTGATCATCTGATTATCAATTTCCCGTTTGTTATGCAAAATGACTGAAAAACGGCAAACTTCGCAAGGCTATATTATACGCATTTTACAACATTTCGCAACGAAACTTCGGAATATTACTAATTTTGTGATGCTCTTTCAAGCTGTGATTTTTGTCCAGGCATATCTAGACCAAAATTTCACTCATAAGGGGAAAGGTCTATTAAGGCTTTTCAAACTGTTATAATTTCAACTATTTCAGGAATGGTGTGGTCGTGTTTCGTGGTATTCCTTTTGGCAATCATTTATGAAGGATTCAAGGTGTTCCGTGAAGTTCTTCGTGAGAAATACGGCAGTCCCAAAAGTTACAATCCTTCAAGCAATGGACATGGGCCGGCTGGCAAGAGCCCTTATGATACAACTGTGTTTAGCTACAGGTAAATGAAACATGTACATGAATTATAATTAATTAATTACAGATATTTTCTCCAAGAGCATCGCTCATCAAGGGAGATTATGTCGGATTATTTACAAAGTTTTTTTTTGTCACGAATGACATTTTGCTAACAACATAGCTCTATTGTGATATATTGACAATGTTATTTTGTTTCTGGATTTTATCTTGCCAACAATTATTTTATTACAACGATGGTGTTTACAAATTACAATCAGATGGCATGGAGAACAGTAGTATTTTCAAGACAATGAAAACACAATGGAGCATTTTGATCAGCAGATAGTGACTGGATGGCACTATTGTACACAAGGCCTATTTCAAAGTCATTGTGAAAACTATTTGAAAACGCCTTGCGCCTCGTAAAGCCAGTTGCCACTTCAATCGCACCGAAACGTAGCGTATTTCTTTGTTTTCTGAGCGGTAGTGTGGAACTAATTCTACGGTATGTAAACGGTACGATTGAAGTGGAAAACAGGCTTAACGCTGCCTTTCAACTTTCAAGTTCTCCTTCACATGCTATGCACGAGCACCTTTCAATAGGTTTTCAAGGAGCAAAAGTTTGGAATTCTATAGATGAATCATTATTAAAAACAACTAGTTTTCGAGTATTTTAAAAAAATATGATGTTAAATATTGTAAGGGACTATACTGGATGATCCTGTTTGGATACAATGTTTTCTCCAGACTACAACACAATATTATGCGAATGGTTTGTTCCGGTTGTTTGCCTACTTATTTTCCAACCTATCACGAGTTGCTGCTTCACTGATCAATATTTTTTTGCTATATGCAAACGTGTATCTATTTTTCCAGTTTATATCTCCACCGTTGCTGCAAGTTGACTGATTTATCTTTAAACCTGCTATATTAATGTCATAATCTTACATCATGCCTGTTCATAGTTAGCCTTTATGGTTATTACAGGCAATCGACTGTATGTTAATTTAATTTAAATTTAAGAACAACTGTAAGTAGTCTGTAGTGTGTTTTGACATGGAATGTCACGGTGGCCATGTCATGGATGGCAACATCACAAGTACCGTCATTCAACAGAGCGATACCGTCCAACATACCAACAAGACCAAGGGAATGCATGAAAATATTCAATATGGCGTCGAACGAGGCTGAGAAACTGGTCCCTTAATTTAATAAACATTCCTTACAAATCCTTCAAAACTTAGAATTTATCTATGCAAAATTCCTACTGTGATCACAGAAACTTTGATAATCTAAACCAGCCCTCACAAAATAATTGAGAAACACTATATATAGGTAACAAAATATAGAACGAACCTTATACCTTTTTCTTTCCAGAAACCGTTTCTGCAACTGGCATCACTTCGTTCAGTCATTCCTGCACATCATTCAAGTTGCCCTTAGTTATTTCCTCATGTTGATCGCGATGACTTTCAACGGATGGCTGTTTATTGCCGTGTGTGTCGGAGCTGGCTGCGGCTACTTCTTGTTCAGCTGGAGAGTCGCCAAGTCGTACGATGTGAACGAACATTGTCATTAAATTTTCTTTCGCGATGCTTATTCTTCTGACACCGAGACTATTGATAGGTTTCATTAAGCGTTACATTACAGTTGTTGTTGGTGAACTGGCTTTTACCAGAGTGAGAAAATATTCAAAATACTGTTAATCCCTTTCTTCGTGTTGTGGTATTGACAGCGTATGAAGAAACTGAACCAAACTATACATCTCTCAATTGCCAACAAATAGAAGATAACAGACAAATTTGGCTAACTTTGCATACCTAGTTATCATTCTCCTAGTTTACCGAGGCATAGAATAGAACAAAGGTAACTAAGCTTTAGAATTATCTACACGAGTAAATAATTCTAATTTTAGTTTCCTTTGTTTCATTCTACAGGGTGTATAAAAAAAAAGGAAGAGACCTTTAGAAATCAACCATATTGTTAAAATTTGAATGCCTTTTCAATTGCACATATGCTGAACCGTAGTGCGCGAAATTTTGATGGGGTGCATAAATTGAAATAACGTTTAAACACAAGATTGTCTGCTCCTGGGAACAATCTGCCATGCATACTGTACGTAGATCGCATGTTATACGCACCCGCGGGCTTAGCAAAGTGCTCCAGGATTCAAATTATAACAATGGTTGATTTCTAAAGGTCTCCTTTTTTTGATACACCCTGTATGCTTCTGTAAACAAGAACAATTGTAACTGGGCATAGTTACTCAAAGTTCTGAAATCTGAATTGGGTAACAACGGTGAAATCAACGTTGCCCCACAACAACTTTGCATAACAATTTCTGGAGGGCAAAAAAATGCTGGTTTTTTTGTCTTACCCCTTTGTTTACAAATCTCACAGCTGTCATGTTCTCTAATCACTTCTTGTCCTCAACTATTTTTAGTTAACTGCAAAGAGCCTATTGCATCTTGAATATGCTTTCTTACTCCGATACTTGCCAGTTGAAAACACCATCTGTTGCACGATGCTTAGTGAAACCGATTATTATTTCCTTGGGATTTCAATTCGGTTACATATCATTTAGTCTAGGTTGTTTTCACCAGTTAATTTCCTGGTTATTTTATTTTCTCTAAACTGGCATAACCAGTATTGGGTTGGTTTAACCAGGACATCTTTGGCGATTATTAAATTAAGCAACTAATTATTTATGTCAGACGAATACTGTCCAGTCAACTGAGCTTCATATTTATCTGGAGTAAGAACTCGAGTCCAAAAAGTGAAGCCATTCTCATTGGACGAATGACTGAAGTTCTCGCTCCAGATAATATATAGAGCTCAATGGTCTCGGTGTTGGAAGAATATCCATGGCGAGTTTTCTTTGAGTTTTTAGTCGCCATCTTTAAATTTATTTTAGTAATTTACTTGACTCGACTGAGTCTTAAAATGCACCCGCGTTTTTTATCGGCGCGCTAAACTACTACAATCACACTCAATATATCCAAAATCACTTACGAACAGTGCTCTAATTTATTGAGAAACTACAGGCATCGTTCGTAATTCAATATCACAGTAAAATATAAAAATTTCGCACTTTTAAAATCATGGGCATGATTTTAAATTAACTACAAAAGGCCACACACACAAAATATATCCCTAAGGCAGCCCTCGGGGCGACTCTAACTTGTCATATATGTTTAATATACTTGTAATTATAATATACGTTATGATAATATAAATTATAATGTACGTCTTTCCATCATAGAAATATATCTTTACAAAAATATGTGTGTTTTAATTTTTTTGCATCACGATATAAGGGACCTGTCATGATTTATGGGGGGGGGGGGGGGGGGATGACACCGAAGAGGAAAGGGTTTGGTAAACAAAATTTTGAATGAGTAAAAAGCTGGGTAATGAAAAACAAAACAACTCAAGGGCTGGGTAATAAAAATTTTTTGTCATTTCCAAAGCATGACTCACTCAAATATCGAAGACTAAAAAGCAATGTCGACAGTCTAAATGTCAATACAATATGTAAATCAATCAATCAATCAGAGTCACTATCTTCATCATTTTCCGATTTGTCATGAGGCAAATGGTGTCTCCAAAAAAAGTACAAGTGCAGACAACACGAAACTTTAGACCGCAGAAAATTGCACAAGCAGTTATCAAACTCGTGTCACAGAAGTGGTAAAGGACATGTGTGCCCGACAACTGAATGGTATCCTTTTGTAAAGTTTTTGGCCAAGGGTGGGTATTTATTTTTGAGGTTGGGTAAATTTTTTTGGACTTTTTAAATTAATGGTTGGATTTGCAAAATGTTTACCAAGAAAACCATTTCTCTTCGGTGCAACCACCCGCGATAAATAATGACGGTCCCTATAAAGTATTTCAAATTATTATATACAAAATATACTCTATAATTTTCTCATATTGTGACACATATCTGTTTCTCCTTGATCGTGAGTATAACCAATCACTGTACAAATGGTAAAAAATTTTCGAATTTCTGAAATTCACGAATAAGTCTTCGGTAGATAAGGATTAAAGAGTGTTGACAATTCTAGGGAGTTTTAGTAGCGATAACCGCATGGTCATAAATATGATTTTCATATTACGAATAAAACACTTGTCCGTTCATTTAATACGAATTATAAAATTGGATTGTAATTCATGGCCATTTTATTGAGGAACTACGACAATCCGCCATGTTGGTTTCACTTTCCATTCAAGCAATTTGGTGAAGATCATATTCCAGCTATATATATAGAGTCCAGTGACTAGACATACGTAAATTGGTGTGGAGGACAAAGACTAGTATCCAATCTCTCAGTTTCCAGCTCGTCCAATTTCTCAACTTCAGTTTGTTTGACATAATAAATATCATTTCCAGCATGGTCTGCGATCAGTCCGTACGCAGGTTGGACAATACAGTAACCCACTCCCGCACCTAACGAGATAGCTGTGAATAATATAACACTCTGAATCATGGCTATTAACATTAGCCCGTAACCAATTATGAAGTTAATTTGGTATAATAATGAGGCGGCCAACGCTGTTAGATTATACCTAAAATGTAAATAGATATCAATGCCAATCAATCGATCGATCATGCAATCAACCAATCGCGGTAGATATAATCAATCAATAACAATAAGATCCGTAATAGACAATAGATAATTTATGCTCCTTGCCACCCAATAGCCCCTCTGTCAACGTCAAAAAATATGTCAAAACAATGAGTGACGATGAGAAGACAATGGAACATTCCGATCACTGGATCGGCATGGAGGACAGTGAGATTTTCAAAACAATGAAAAGACAATGGAACATTATGATCACTGAATCATGACTGGATGGCATGGAGAACAGTGAGATTTTCAGAACAATGAAAACACAATGGAACATTATGATCACTGGATCATGACTGGATGGCATGGAGAACAGTGGGATTTTCGAAACAATGAAAAGACAATGGAACATTCCGATCACTGGATCATGACTGGATGGCATGGAGAACAGTGGGATTTTCAAAACAATGAAAAGACAATGGAACATTCCAATCACTGGATCATGACTGGATGGCATGGAGAACAGTGAGATTATCAGAACAATGAAAAGACAATGGAACATTCTGATCACTGGATCATGACTGGATGGCATGGAGAACAGTGAGATTTTCAAAACAATGAAAATACAATGGAACATTCTGATCACTGGATCATGAGTAGATGGCATGGAGAACAGTGGGATTTTTAAAACAATGAAAAAATAGGTTCTTTCGATAAAACATATAATAGTTTTACTTGTGGAAACACAACGTAAATTTGTTACTGCAAAGCTTCCAATCCGTAAGCCCGGATCTTCATCAGTACTAATACATATTATAAATTTACGTGATGTTTCCACACACAAAACTATTAAATGAAAAAATCATAGAACTGGATCGTGACTGGATGGCACTATTGGTGTGCTAAGTGTATTGGTGCGTTAAGTGTCTTGCAAGGCGCCGTTCACACGGGACAGTTAACCGTATGAATTCGAGACCAAATAAGATTAGGCCCATATATACCTTCCACTCTTTCTGGCCTGTAGACACATTTGATACTTCAAGTAAGCACGAAGAAACTCATACACAACAGCCACAACGAAGATTGCAGCAGCGAAAAAAAGATGATCTAAAATTTCAAGTTAAAATATTTTGAGGACAAAGTTCTATAAAAAATAATATTAGGCAGTATTTTAAATTTAACTTAATTATTTATTAGAACGCTAACGTTTCGTCTTTAACTTAAGACATCTTCAGAGCAATGACATACAAAGCGGAAAACACAGAAATATGAATAAATTACAACTATTTACAAGATATTATATTACAAAAGTAGAAAGAGGAATGGATCAGAGTAGAAGTAGAGGTCCGTCACTTGCACACACGAGTATCTGAACACTTGGGTGTTTCTCCTCTAGCAGGCAGTAAAAGCAGCAATCCGACCATGTCTAGTATCCTTTCCCATCTTGATAGCACTGGTCACTCCGCCTCTCTTAATGATTTTAATTAAGATTATTTCTTGTTGCTCTTCTCCAGACGGCGAACTCCTCATTCGAGAAAGTCTTCTCATTAACAAACTCAAACCCTCTCTCAACTTACAAGGCAGTTCGGTCCCTCTACTTCTACTCTGATCCATTCCTCTTTCTACTTTTGTAATATAATATCTTGTAAATAGTTGTAATTTATTCATATTTCTGTATTTTCCGCTTTGTATGTCATTGCTCTGAAGATGTCTTAAGTTAAAGACGAAACGTTAGCTTTCTAATAAATATTTTAAACTATATTTTTGTTATGGCTCTTTTACGTATTTTATGCTGGGCATTAATATTTATCTGATTACGATTTCCGCCTGGTTCATCTATCGCAAGTATTAACTTAATTAATCCATACGATTAAACAATATTAATTGATTGCTAATAACGATTAATCGATTGTGAAAATGAACTTTACGCTGGTGCCTCGTTTATCCTTACACACGCAAAAATCTCACAACTTGTCAACAAGATGTGTTCGCAACAGGCTTTTCGCAAACTTGTTAACAAGTTGTAACGTAACAAGTCAACAAGCCGTTGACAACTTGCCAACAAGCTGAGAACAAGCAGTGAGAACACATCCTGTTGACAAGTTGTTGGAACAGCATTGGCCATTGCTACAAGTCTGCTGCAGGTTTGTTACAACTTGTGCCTTTTTACGTGTGTACCTGATGTCGGTAGAATTGAAGGTAGACTGACCTGCCAAAGTTTTCCCTCGCCATTTATCGAATAAAAGAACGAGATCGTGAGATAAATGAAAGTGAGACTGCATAATGCTTCAGTTGAACAAACTGCATAAGCTAAAAAATTGATAAGGTTCATAAGTTTCAACAGAATTTTTACAAACTCCTACGAAAATCCCCTTTAAGTTTATCATCGTCATTGGAGTACAGTCATCTAGGCTGCATGTCCTTGAATAGCGCGTGATAAATTGTGGCAATGGCTCTGGGAGCCATTCTGGCAATGTTAAAAACATGAAATGCGAGTTTCTGTATGTGAGAGGAGTGTTGTTGGCAAATTAGTACGAGTGTTAGTGTTCGTATTATTGTTAGTATAGTGGTATTTTAATTAGGCGTCTTTTTTAGTTGAAGGTAGATCGTTGGAATGTCAACGTGTCAGTTGATTGTGTTCAGATTGTCCATTTTAATATTTATTTGTATATTATTCTAATTGTAGTAACCTGCGCCACAGATTAAGACAATAGGGAGTTTATTAAGCTTCATGTTTGCGAGAACAGCATGCAAACGGCATACTGCATGTAGTCGAATCTTAAGTTGATTTCCCATTTATTACCTTGTATAGCGTAATTTTTTTCTCCCCCTGGCGTTTGCCATTTGACGTTTGAACGCGAAGCTTAAACTCGCTAATGTCTCAATTCCCTGAATGAATGAATCTACAGTCAACCAATTAATTAATCATTATAAATGGTCGAAATAAATTAATGTTATGTACCTCTATTTCACAGTTTATATCCAAGAAAGAAACTAACGAGTATGGACCAAGAGCTCAACAAAACCAAACTATGTCAACTATGGCTATACGGTGAACGACTTCCAATCATCTGGTTTCATTGGCGTTTCAGTAAAAAACCGGACAATGTTTGTTTCAGAAGTGTTTAGCGCAATTGACCGAGGCGAGGAAACTATTGTCAAACAAAGACTTCTTATGAGTAGCCAACGTCAGACTGTATACAATTCAATTGTTTATCATGTTTTTAAAGAGAAAAATATGCACGTATCAATATATTTCAGAATTTAAGACTATAATCCACGCTATTATATACATCATCCGTTTCCGCGTCCCTACCATTTTTGCGTCCAACCGCTTGTAAATTCTAACCACAGTCTAGACAATAGACATAGTAGCTAATTAGTAGAAACCGGATGTTTTTTATTTTTAAGAATGAAGTATTGTTTGTTGAGGTTTACCTAGCCTAAAATTTTCTTGATAATAGGGCTTTGTAGATATGTTTAATAATGATATAATGTTAAAATTAAAAGCAATGTAAAAAATAAGGCAATTTATCTGTATTGAAACAGTTTCAATGAAACTGAAAGCATGAATAATACGGCTTAAAATAACGCTTTTTTTTGTATGAATTTCAGGAATATCAAAAATGAGCTCAAGGCCATCGAGTCAGTCATGACAAGGACCGTTTTAATACAGACGACGTACTTTTCGTGTGGAATTCAAAATCTGAGCCTCTCTAGTTCGGCACTATACATGCAGCAACTGTTACCATTAACCAATCAAATGGATTTAATCTGCCCAATTAACCAATCAGATGCGTTTAATCTATCCAATTAACCAATCAAATCAGTACTAAACCTGTGAGAGACATAGTGGTAGCGGTATAGTCGATGTCTGAACCTCTCTATTGACGAATTAGGCATGCGTCAGAAGAGCGACGGATGAATCAGTTAAATAATTAAGTATTAAAGTATATGGCAGAATTTGGAGCCGCAAAGTTCGATACAAGTTCGGCAGAGCCTGTCACACTATTATGCGAAATCCACCTACTCAATGGGTGCTGCCAGCTATATATATACAGACTAAATTTTGATCAAGGCAAGTGAAAGAGCGTCTTAGAATGAGTAAAACTGCAAAGATTGGTTGCGAAATGTTGTAAAATGAAGAAAATATAGTCCTGTGAAGTTCGCAAATTTTGTATATATATAGGCTATTTGTATTACGCACGGTAAAAATAACCACTTTCGGCTCAAAAATGATTATTTTTCAGCGCGTTATGCAAATACATACAAAATTTGCGAACTTAATCACAGGGCTATATTTTCCTCATTTTACAACAATTTGGCAACCAAACTTTGCAATACTACTCATGTTAAGATGCTCTTTCCAGCTACGGTAGTAATTTGGTCAGTTCTTCTTGTCTAGATCAAAATTTCGTCTCATCCATTGTTTTTTAATGTTGTAACTATAGTATTAAGCCCTGGGCAAACTAGGAAACATTGTTGCGGAAACATTGTTTCCTACCAATGTTTCACCATGTTTCCCAGAGTGGGCAAACACTAGGAAACATTAGTGAGAAATATCAAATGTTTCTGAATTTGCTAGGAAACATTTTTGCTTCCCACGGGAAGCAAATTTTGTTTCCGCAACAATGTTTCACACGGGTGGGCAAACATGGAAACATTTGAGGGTACAACGAGAATCACAAATGTTTCCACAACATTGTTTCCTAGTTTGCCCAGCCCAGGGCTTTAGATTAGCCATCTTGTAATTTAAAAATGGACTTATTTGTTTTGAATTGTATTTCTCAGGATTCTCGCTGGAACGCGCTTCAACCTTCGCAATACAGCATAAAGTACCGCATTCATATCGCTCCAGCGACGCATCTAATACAATTAAAATTGGCAACAAGATTGGCACATGAAGCGTACGCCAACGCTCGCTGAAACGGGCACATATTCTACTGCCCCAAGTGCCAACCAAAACATCCAGACTGCCGAGGCAGAAGCATTATGTTGAAATTTTTCCGTATCATTCACAGATCAATATATATAGGCAATATACAGAGGCGCACCATGCCTGTGATCTATTCATTCTATTATATAACATCTCATAATACGGATAATGTATATACGTTTGTCATCGACTCTATATATTAAAGCCTGCGTTATATTAATCCCGTTATATATATATATTAATCCCGCGATATAACGTCATATAAGATTAAAAATTAAGAAATTTTTCTGAATATTGGCGAGCACACGTCTATATAAATATATAATATATATACAGCTCCAAAATATCTAAATGCTTTTAGTACAAAAACCGATGATATCTACGCAACCAAGTGATCAGAATTGCAGACCTGACAACCCGAATAAAATGTCCGGCTCCCGTTTATAAAACTATTCACAGCCATAGGCCTACTAGCAAAAAAATAGTCGATCGAACACAAGCGGTCACATATTGATCACATCATTACTGGTACATATACGATACAGAATGATTCACCTAATTTCGTGCGACAAAGACAAAGTTAATGTCGGTATAATGAATATTTCGATTATTCGATACGTATATAACTTATAACTATGCAGAAAATCGTACACAAAATTCGTAACGGCTCCATTTTGTTGACATACGTCCGCTTTAAAGCGAATGCATGACTGCATTGAGAGTGCATGGGCAATCACTCAACCTTGGCTAGCTGTTCTTAATGCTTTCCCAACACTATTATGTATTCTGTTTAAGTTAAAACATAGTTGGAAATTAATCTGGAGCTTGAAATGTCGTAACAATACGTGACTATGCCTCTCTTGCGAAACTATACTGTATATAGTCGAAAGGAAAACTCGTGCAACTTCGGGTTACAACATTATGTTACGGTCATAAGGTCGTTAGCCGCTTTAGGATTAATGCTTTTTGGAAGTGGGCTGAAGAAAGAAAATAAATATATTCGTTTCGAAAGTTGTCTGTTACTATCGTTATGTTACTCGCGACTGTAACATTATATAACCTGCAAAGGCAGCAAAGCTACTGACAAATATTAGTTATGTTTAGTTAGTGAAGCCTTAGGCTTTAATATGACGATCCCTTATCATAACACATAACTGACTATGTGGATTCAACTGAAATTCTATCCCGATTCACAGGCACTAATATCAATGCCCTTATCGCGGGCCTATTTTGTATGTACTATACTCTATATAGTTTATATTTAATTGATGGTATATCGGCGGTATCGCGCTTATTTTGTTGCGCTTTTTTATACGTATATTAATATATAATACTGTATATTCGCTTGTACTGTATATAAGTACATTTATACTTAATTGCAATACACAAACTCGTAAAAATACATATTAAAACCGTATTATTAGTTAGCATCCATAATATTTGTAGTACGACAATAGCCATAATAAACGCTAAGCTTGTATAGTATATATACACACCTATATATAGGAATACATGAAAAATACAAATAACACTAAAAAAGGCTACTTACCGTTATTCGTGAGGTGTTACACGATATATAAAATATTGCTGCTTCGTTTGACAAAGACACATATGTGTTGTGATATAGTTTGCTCACACCGACGACCCGGCGAGCTGTCGTGCCTATTTACCAGCCTCGTACCCAGGCGCAAATAACGTACTAAAAAAACAGCAACACTACAGTTTTTTTATATAGATCAGTGGCTGAGCGAGCGCGCGGGGGTGCTTGGGGAGGACTTGGGAAGCGAGGCGCCTGGCAGAATTTGTAACAAACATGGCGGACATGAGAATGCAAAGAAGGAAATTGCTGTACTATATAAATGAAATTGAAAGGCTTGCCTAACGAGCGGTACATTTGGGAAAGATTTTATGTCCAAATTATCACTGCGTTGATAATAAGGATTTTTCCTCGAAAACGGTATTTTAATTAAAGGTCTCCTCAGGAGACCAGCCTCTCGAAATTAGAAAGTCTGCTGGTCATGAGAGAACTCGAGATTATTGAACATTCTAAAAAAAATAACGATTTATTTCAATTGGTTGAAAATATATGTCTGGTGTTGGATGCACATCATGAAATATACTGCCTTTTTGCAGTTTGAAAGAGAAACTGACCAAGCAAAGTCAAAGAAACTGTCTTATTCTTGAATCTTTTAATTTTAATATAAATATTTTAATAATACATTGAATTTATATGGAATGTTGAAATTACTATTTATTTGTACTGATGATACCTTTTACCTCAGAGGAGAAAATTTATAACTAGAAAATATTTTATTGTAGGTTTCTTAGTTTCTAAAATTTTACCAATAAAAAGGCCTATATTAAACATGCATGACTGCTTTATAGTATGCAAAATATCAGTGAATATATGAACATTTAATAAATTTAATAATATAAAACCTGTTTTGGCCATTTAGCTATTGTTGTAACTGGCTGACAGTAAGTTTAAAGGCTAAAGCACAAACTAACCCAGTGTTTTATACTTTGATGTGTATTTTGTTCTTCACCTTGCATTTGACCTATAAAGGCTATTGCCCTTGATTGCCAAAATCTACCATGTTTACACTAAGGAGTGGGGTAGACTCTGGACTTACCTGTGGCCACATATAATGCATTTGACACCTAGTTACAGGACAGTGTCTAAAAAACTGGACAATTGGGCTGATTTCAGATGCATGTTAATAATCAACGATATTTGAAAAATATGTGGCAAACATCATCTGATGGTCTCACTGAAAATATGTGTCAACATTAAATATACACACATTACATGATTTACCCTGTTGTCATGGAAATTGGTCTCGGGATTAAACAATCCAAACATGTATATACTACAGGGTTAGCCACCCCAAATTCTTCACCTGAAACCATTTCAGGTCACTCAGGGTAGGTCCCAGTAAAGTGCTTGGACAACAACAAGACCTATCCCAGTTGTTTCTGTGCTTGTTCCTAAATCCTGTATATGGTCATTGGTTCAGCCAAGTTAGAACGGGCATATGTTTTACACAACTTGACTGAATGAGATATACCTCATCAACATGCTATGCAAACAACAACCCCTGTAACATTTAAAGTCTTGAGAATTTTATTTATTTTGCTCATAACATAAAGCACTAGTATTTACATTCAACGGAATCTAGCTAGAACTAGCAATATTTATGCAAATTTAATACTCTTGTGGGTTTTTATTTATAGACCCATGCACTCACCCACAGCTGAACTTCTCAACAAGCTAGGTACATTGGCACAAATTAACAGCTTAGCCCATCAAGTTCCACTGCACCCTACTGGCGCTATGGTGGCGTGCTGATTGTGCCACCGACTTTGGTAGTGCAATTGTCAGAGCGAGGACTTTTTACATCTGAGATTGTTGGTTCAATTCTCACCACTTCAACGACACTTAAATGTGAAAAGAGTCATGCTGTCAACACTCTGACAAAAGTTGTGGGTTTTCTCCGGGAACTCCAGTTTTCTATAGAGGGAATGTTGACGGGTGGCTTGGGATTAGCCTCTAACTCACCCTCCATAAGGTGGCTGCCAGAGGCACCCTCAGATAAGTCTTTTACTCAATCAAATTGTGCTATGTTGAACTGTACCAGCTACAGAGAAAATATACATTTCATGGGTTGCAAATATAATATTATATCTATATTCATATCACATGTAGTTGAAAATCTTTTGGAATTCAAGAACATCAGTGACAAATGTCAAACTGCATACAATACACTGAAAAACAAAAATATTCAAATCACTTCATGGCAAATTTAATATACATGTATCAAGCAGTAGTCATAGTAGTGACAGCACTACTGGGTTCTGTATCAATTCAGTGATTGTTTGCTGAAAATAAACTATTCAAGTATTTACAACTTTTAGAATTGTATAGTATATTAAATTAGTATAAAGACATTTGATCAGCAAATCTCTTTGGCTGGAACTCGACATGGGCTTTTGATTCTGGTGTTAAATTATTAAAGGTGCATCCCTGGTTGAAATTATTCTTTCTCCTTTTGTGGGCAGCTTACAAATTCTTTTAAAATATGAAACCTGTCCTATTTCTTGTAGTCATCTTGACCAAGATTTAATGACAATGATGCACACATAATATACAGAGAATAATGAAATCTCAAGGCAAACCAATACAAACACTCACCTCTAACACTCATTTCTTGATAATTCCTTCAGCGATTGTTCCAGGTCACCCATAAGCACATATAAATATAATATTCAGCACCAAAAACGCCAAAAATAATTAAAAGGCACGAGTAAAAAGCTGAATGGTTCGATTCTTCAGATATCGTATTTCTGAAGAATCATATTTACATTTTCTGCCAGGCGCAGCAGAATCCCGTCGTGTGTTGACCTAGCACCCCCGCGCGCTCGCTCTCTTAGCCACTGATCTATATAAAAACACTGTAGTGTTGCTAATTTTTAGTACGTTATTTGCGCCTGGGTACGAGGCTGACAGCAAACTATATACTTGATGCCGATCTTATCTAATTTTTAATATTCAATCATCTATACCGGATAGTAACAAGAAAGCAATAGTAGAAATAGAACAACTGAACAAATACGATCTAAATATATATATAAAGGCTATATATGCATTTTGAAGATTGTCTTGGACAATCCTTTTTAGCGGCTTTCCTCCAACTGAAAGTGGAGACAGATTAGAGGCTATAGTTGAACATTTGTGCTATGACAATGTTTAGTTGGCAAATGCATCGTAATGCCAATATGGATGTCAATAATCTTGTATTAAAATGGTAATTGTAAATAAGAATTCTAAAATTGTGTTTTGAGTAATTGTGTTGGCTCGTAATTGATACCGAATAGCGTGGAAAACAATAGGCTAGCGTGGAAAAAAATAGCGTGGTTGGCACAAGAGTCATTTGGCTGTCAAACCTAATTTGTTCAGTTTGCTTCGAATAGCAAATAAATCCGAATTTTTCAAGCCCTATAGTCTATACGCCTATAGGTAATATTAAATTTCTGTCGTATTTCTCACTAAAATGTCGTACAAGTGCGCGTTAATTATGTAAGTGGCAAAAACTTTAATTATTAATAATTTTGTTCCTATTAAATTCGCGTATACTGTACATGTAAACAGTTTTCACCTGACCATTATAAGTCTTTGACCCGCGGTCTTTGTGTATCATATATGTGTTTGTATATGTGCAGCATATACTGTAAATATTTAATTATTTTTGACGAAGGCAAAGATGGATTTCCATAAAATCTATTCAGGGCAAAATCTCGATCGCGCGATCAACCTTTTTCGATCGCTTTACGACTATGTCTATCTATAGCCAGGCTTCTATATAGTCTTTCCTCTATGGACTATAGGCGCAGCACATATATGTCATATTATAGGTCGGCAACAGTTCTAACAATTAATTAATTGACGAAGACATATTGCAAGACCTTTCAAGGCTATAGCTATAGCTTCTACCCAAATAATTAGACAATTCTAGACTTTTATAGTTCGCCAGATCTAACGAAGACATTGGAAGACCTTTCAAGACTTTTACTCAAGACAATTCTAGACTTTTCAAAGTCAAACGAGATGTAAAAGTCTTGCAAGACTTTTGAAAGACAATTTTACTTCCGCAATTGTCTAGCAAAGGTCTAGAATAGGTCTTGTAGACCTATCAAAGACTTTTTCTAGACCTATTTAGATCTTTCATTTTCCTACGGGAAGACTCTCTACCAATCCCCGTTGACTCCGATAGCTCAATGGG